>JASANC010000684.1:0-60944 GCA_030248135.1 Theristus sp. LFF4_11 | reverse complement strand
ATACAAATTGGTTGATTAGTAACTATATCAATTTTTGTATTATGCGACTGAATGCGCCTGTGTCGACAGGAGACTAGCGTCAGTCTTCATGTAGCAATTCAAAATCGCCGAAGGGACTCGGCTCTATTTAAGGGACTCGGATCACTTTTGCCAGCTTTGAATGCCCGCGTCATGCATGAAACTGCTTGCCTATCTATGCGCGCATCGAGTCTCAGAACCAAATAAAAGATCATAGTAGACTGACAACTGATGGCGGGCAGTGTTTAGCTAGCTTCCGTCATTTGTCATCTTTTATGCCACTTGAACCATGGGGGAGCTACCAATACAACTAACCGTACGATTTATGAGATGAGAATTCGTTTGCCAGAGCCGGACAATTTTGTCAGAAACTCAGTACAATTTATGAAAAAAAGCTTTGTGTCCCACCAACCGGCGTTGTTGCGTCCGCTGCAGTTTCCCTGTTTCTACCCGGTGTCTCCACCGTCTGCTCCCCACCGAAACTCGTGATGTAGCGCGTCTGTGGTTGCTTGTCCTTGGAGGAAGCGGGCTTCTCAGCAGCACCGATCGCTTTTGGACTCGGACTTCGATTTGGACTTGAATTTGGTGAACTGAACAGCGCGCGAGTTCAGTTTTTTTAGAAATTGGAAAATATAAAATTGATCGTGTGAAAAAAATAACAAAAAAACGCATGCGAGAACAAGAAATAAAAACGATTTGTTTCATCCCGGCAACGCACATTAACGAACGCACACTCGACGGATCCTTGCGCTTAGCAAAGCTGAAAGGGGGAAACGTGTACGAAAAAACCGCGGAAATTTCCGAAAAAAATCCATTTTGTGCTGCACAAGTTTAAGACGGCCAGGTTGGCCTCCCGTTTCTATTTTTAATCAACGTTTTTTATCTACAGGGTGGACCGTAAGTAGTGATGCCAACTTTCAAGCGTTGTAACTCGCCAACCGTTCAACAACTTTAAATTTAATCAGATCCGCATTTAATTAACCAAGCATTCAAAGCTGGTCTCATTACATACTTATAGACCACCCTGTAGACTGGCAGCACTGAGTTTGGCTGTGAAATCAGCCGACTAGATTTGAGCATTTCAGTAAACGGTGTTGAAAACCACTTGGTTTTTTTGAAATTGTGAAAATCTCAACCAATTTTCACAACGGTCAACCTGGCCAAAAGACGGTCAACAAAAAAAACTAAAAGCCAATCAGAATTCAGCGGCATTCATGAAGCAGTATCTGGTTAACACATAGCTACGCGGTCTCTAAATACTGATTCATGAATGCCCCTTCAGGAAGATCGCCCAACCTGAGCAGCGTCGTTGTCGCCCCATCCGGGTTCACCTGATGTTTGCCGAGCAGAAGAATTCGCGATTCTTTCAGCATCTGTCGTTCTCTCCGAGCACCTTTGCCCTGTTTTGTTTTGTAAGTTTCGAGAAATCTAAAGGCGCATTCATGAAGCTGGTTGATTAGTGACGCGTAGCTGTGTTAAAACATAGCGACGCGGGCATTAAATGCTGCAACATGAATGCGCCCTAAGACTTATTCTTTCATTGTCACTTATTCTCCTTTCTAGGTTCGCTGATGTTTTACCCAGACTATAAGATCAGTCTGTGGTAAAAAACACCTTCGGCAGTTCTGCCTGGTGTCCGTCGCACTGACGAGCCAGGGGCACCGCGGTATGCGTCTACCTGGCAAAACTTCCCCGTCTATTACAGATCCTATACGACTGCGATGTCGCAAATGACAACTTTAAATGAGCAAAGCCGAACAAAAAAAGTGTAGGAAAAAACTTCATTCACCGTCAGTGCATCAAAGATCCCTTTACAACTTTACATTTGACCGAATCGTGTTATTCATAATTTTATCACACCCTTTTACAATGTTCCCGTCAAGACATGAACCCGAAAGCAGCATCTTTCGCAAATACCCCATTTCCAATCACAAATCAAAGAACATTGAATTTTTGATGCTGAAAATTGCAGTCAACTGCAGGTAATTACATTGCCAAGCACTCCACCGGTCAACGAACATTTTATCAGTATCCTGGTCTCTGCGCTGCAAAAAACACATAAAACAAAACGCATTGTGCACAATCAGGAGGAGTACAGTGTGTTCGTTGTAACCTGTCACTTTTGTTCGCACAATAACAGAATGAAGAAAAACATGATCTAAGTTACATATTGCGCCATTGGCCGTCTGTTCCTTGCCATCAAATTTGATAAACAGCAACAAAATTTAACGACTTTGCAAGAAAAAACGTAGAAGTTGGAACAAAAAACGCAAAATATCGCCAAACCGTTGTCGGCGTCCCAATGACGCCAACAGTCGATCAGAGACGGACACTCCCTTAAAAAATGAAATTCAACCAAATTTGCAATCTGCAAATCAAATCATGCTCCGTAAGCGCAACGCGCAAACCTTTGCATCGAGTTTAGCCATCGCCGCATTGTTGTCCACAAGCATCAAAAGCAGAAAACTGCACAGAACGCTGGCAAGCATTAAAAAACGCAGCATTTTCTTATCATGAAGGAATGAAAATATCCAAATTCAGAGCTGAAATGCTGTGGAAGGCCACTGCTCTGTTTCTAATCAGGCACAAACACGAAATTGAAAATAGCATTGCGAATAACCATTTGTTCAAAACTATTGATGTTAGCTTACTATTGGTATTTAAATTGCTTATTTATTTGTTTAAATTCAAAACTATTGATATATTACTGCTTGTTACTTGTTTTTGTTTTATTACGATGGTTATGTTTTTCAATACAAGGACAACAGCATCCAGCTGTTACACGGTTGTTCTCCTTCAATAGGCCGTAAGAACAAACATATTCCGCATTCGTTGAAAGCAAAAGAACATTTTCTCTCTCATTTTTTCGTTCACAAAAAACCACTCGCTTCGCTGGTTCACAATATATAAACGCACATTCAAAATTGTTTCACTCCATGATGCTCATTTGAAATCGGCAAACCACAATTTACGTCACATCACATTTTTTTCACTGTCTGGAAATTCCGTTACACGCAATCCCTATTCGCGCGGTAGCGGCAGTTTTCAGCAACAACAAAAATTCCGTATTATTGACATTTGCACAAACACAACAATCACACTCGATCAAGTCACAAATGCTGCAGTAGTCGATCACACCAAAAAACCATTACAGTATCCACAACATTTGATTTGGTACTCTCGACACGATAGGCATCAAGATTACCGTGACTGAACTTGAATCCCGACCAAAATGGTCGGATTCGCCCATTCATTCCGAGACGATCTGTAAGGTGTGTGTGTGTGCTCCCGAGACAAAATGGGGCAGTTCATCCGTTTCAAAATACGAATTACTCGTTGTTGACATTTCACGAATGATTTGGCAGTGTCGTGTGTTGTGCTGATAAATTACAATTGGAATTTTGAAAGCGAACCCCATTCGCATTTGCGCAATCTCACCTGGGAACCTTTGGTGCACTTTGGTTCTTCCAGGAATCACATAATTCAGAGAGCAATGCAGAATAAAACTGACTGACTGACTGACAGGGCAGCACGCACGCTGTTCACTTACAACAAGCTGCGATTTCGCGATCTCCATTCGATGCAGTTCGCGCCGTCGATCGTGCTCCTCGCGGTCTTGCCACAGGAATCTGCAGAGACCGCAATTGCAATTGTCACCCTCGTGGCCTGGTGGTAGTACGTTAGCCTCTTGTCTGTGCGCTCGGGGGATCGAGCCCCGCCGAGGGGTGTATAAGCACTTAATGACAGAAAACTCGATGGGCGCCCTACTCAATGGCGTTCTGTACGCTTTTCTGGGTTAGCCCTGGCTGAAAACATCGCCTAAAAATTCCAACAACAACAACAACAAAACGGTGTAGTTTGCTTGCTGTGCTAATACATCAACTCTGGCAAGGGGGGAGGGCGGCGACACAGTTGCACAGATCACACACAACACGCAACAGATTGGCCGTGCTGGAGGCTTGCACATGAACCGTAGCAGCAACCAATTAGCAAGAACTCGCTAACTCAGCTATGATCTTTTATTTTGGACCCGCGACTCAATGCGCGCACAGATAGGTAAACAGTTTCATGGATGACGCGGGAATTCAAAACTGGCAAAGTGATCCGAATCCCCTTCATAGGGCCGACGCGCTTGCGCGGTTCTGAATTTTTTTTTTAATATTTGAAGCACGCCCCCCACCGATTATTGATTGAATTGCTACATAAAGATTGAAACTGGTTTTCTTTCTACGTTTGCAAACCGATTGAGTCGCAGAACTTAAAAAAAAATCATAATACAAACCTTACGAAATCGTCGCCCTCCATTCCGTAGGCGTGCGCGATTTTGTTCAATAGACGGCACTCATCGGGGCGGAGTCTGCTGACATCAATGGTCATGTCTGTAAAAAAAGCGATCGATCCAATATTGATTGGTGAAAAGTAACGTCGATCCAATCTTGCACAATCGATCTAAGCCTGACAAAATCAGAAAAAATGTCCAACACGACTGTTTGTTGTGTGCACACAGCTGATTGGCTGTTACTACATTTGGAGCAACTGCGTTTTTTTCATTCATTCACTTCTTCTTCTCCCCAATCGATTAGGGTTTTTTCTTCAAATTTTTACAAAACAGCAAAACAGTTGCTGAAAGTGCACACGGATACCCCAGGTTTCCATGTCGGCGGCATCTTCCTCTGCCGCACTATCGTCACTGTCTGATGCCTCTGGCTCGTGTGAATCCTGAAACAAAAAACACGTTTGGGTTTCAGTTTCATTGATTAAAATAGTCAATTGTGCCTGTCAAAGTGTGCAAGTAAAGCTCACTCACAGATTCACCACAAATCTCAACAAACTTTTACATTTCACTCGATTAAAAAGCAAAGCCAGAAAGCAAGTCTCAAACACGGTGAAAACATAAAAACGAAATAAACTGATTCAAAACTTTTTTCAGCAAGCGCCTCGAGACGCATATAGGCACTCGCGATGGAGACGATTTTATTGTGGATGGAGTGATTGTGATTTTATTGATGATTTTGATCACATACCAATTGTGATTTTGTTTGATTCGTTCTAACGGTAGTCGATCCGTCGTCGTCGTACGAAAATGCGATCGCCGCTTTCTTGTTCGTCAATTTCCTAAAGCAGACCGTTTCATGTCATGACTTTTTTGAAGATTTCAAGCAATGTTTTTTCTCCAGGGCTAACCCACAAAAGCGTACAGAACGCCATAGAGTAGGGCGCCCATCGAGTTTTCTCTGTCATTATTAAGTGCCTTATACACCCCTCGGCGGGGCTCGATCCCCCGAACGCACAGACAACAGTCCAACGCACTACCACCAGGCCACGAGTGGTGACACCAGCAAGCCACGATGGTGACTTTCTGCCGACGTGTCATCGCAACGATGCTCGCTGCTTTCAACAAGCACAACACCAGAAAACCGCTGACTTTTTCTTGTGCTGCTCCGCCTTTATCAGCGCCCGGTTCGCTGCGGTCGACAGCTTCGCGTTGTATGCCTTGCCGTAATTCTCCTCGACGTAGATCTGCTTCAGGAAGCGCTCGTCGCTGACTGCAAATTTCGCAACATCTTTCATTGTCTTGTGTGTACCAATTGTTTTGTTTCGCTGATGTTTCAGCCAGACATGACATCCGTCTGTGCTGACCATCGGCTTTGTTGGGCTCCGAGTCTTGTCATATTGATATGTCCGGCGCCCGGGCGCGCACCGCGGTATACGCTTACCAGGCGCCACCGCAAGAAACAGTGCGTGCACTAGTCGCAATCATCAGAAATCTCTATTCTGGTTTTAATTCATTCAGAATGGCAGATTTTGTCAGCAGTATTCCGCGACAGCCTTGCAACACTATTGGCGTGTTCGCTCCTTCGAAACTCGACAGTTCCCCAGCCAGCTCACTTTTCTCAAACTGATTCGCAACCAGAATTCGATATCGCTCGAACGCACACCGCCGTTCGCTGTCGTCGTCGACGTCGCTTAATTCGTGACTGAAAAAAATTCAAAGCCATATCACGACAAAAATAAAAACCTATACCACACGGTTCTGAGAGTGTGTCTGAAATCCGTGGATTTTTTTTCAACGATCATAACAAAAACGAATTTAAAAAAAAACATTTGCATCACAACTAACGCCGACGCCGGTGCAGGCGGCGGAATCCTGTCTAAGTGCATCCGCGCGTCGAAGCGGTCAACTTGCACACTGGTGTCTCCCTCCCATGAACGCCTGAACAAGACATTAGACAACCCATGTGAAATTTTCACGATAATAGGATTCTTGTCCAGAACGATGAATTAAATCGGTTTGAGATCATTCAGCAACATACCTTCATAACATTTGAAAAACTTTGCGTTCAAACGTAAAACAACCTGAATGCGAACCAACAACCACCACAAGAGTTTGGTACAGTACGAAAGTGTTTACCAATCGAGTCTCGGGACCAAAATCAAAGACAATAATCTTCAAGTAGCGAGAGAGTGGCGACTTAGTGGGCTGGAGAACAACCGACATTACAGAAAAAGAGATCACATTATATAAGAGAATCACACGTAATTACAGCTAGATGATTACAATAATTGTCAATCATTAGCAATAACAAACACTGACATGATTGCTGCTTGTGACGCGTGACGAGCGATCGCCGGATCGACGTGAATTTTGCAACGACGTGCGTGCAACTGCATGAACTCGGCCGGGTCGCTTTTCTGGAAAATTTCGGTGTTTTCGTTGCAGTTTTACAATTTTTTTCCGCCACCACACCGCAATCAAAGCAACTTGTTTCACCGATGTTTTGTTCCCGGTCAGATGCACAAAATAATTTTATCTCATACTGTTTCAGGAAATCATGGTTGGCTTCTGGACTCTGATTAGATTCCTCACAAACAAACGTTCGATTTTCGTGTTGAAATTTTCGAGAAAACCATCAATGAATCAAGAATTCAATGTTTTTGTTGCAACGGTGCGGCGAAGAACCTCACGGCATGCGGTCAATGCAGGGTTGTGGAAATAATATGCCATCAATCCGGAAAAGTTTTTGTCAGATATTTCTCTGGAAAATTTTTCAGCCAGCTATCTTATCCAGAAATTTTTTCCAATTGCCCAAAAAAATTTCCAAAAATACAAAACACATTATGAAAATGGAAAATTGACCACTCATCACGCACGGCTAGGGTTAGGGGAAAAAAATCCGGATTTTTTTTAAATTAAAAATTTTTTTTTTTTAAATTTTTTTTACAAGTTAGGTTTGTTCGAAGCGTCTCGTCGAGCTGAGTTCATCTAGACTATTTTCAGAACGATCCGGAAAACTATAAGAGCGAAAATCGTGTTTTATTGAAATTATGTCCATTTCATAGAGGGAAAGTTGCATTTTCAACAGTAAAACAGGACAATTTTCGACGTGTACTTGAATATTGAACCGTTCTTAGTTGTTCCTCTTTAGAAAATTACCAAAATTTGACTGTGTTCAAAAATTCCTGTTTGCTGTAGCTAAGTCGGCAACCCCTGTCGACCCGGTCGCCCCCCCCCCCAAGACACTTACTTTCAGGTTCAACCAGCTATGCTATCTGCCACATGGCGAGAGCCCACTCTTCAAATCATCGTATCGAAAACACGTACCATGATTTCGCGATCACGTTGCGGGCAACTGACAGACGCAAGTTTAACACGTTAGTTTAGCTCAGCACGCAAGTTTTAACATGTGGCCATGTTATCGGGTATCTGAAAAACGGTCGTGTGATGTGGTATTAACCAACATCTCCGCTCCAATTGTTTAACAATATATCGCACAACTCCATTGTAGACCTATAACATACGCCAATCAACAAAATATCATGTTCATCTCATGGCCTACCGACTGAAAAAACATGTTCTAAGTTGCAAGAAAACGATTTCTGAAACGATATTTCAATTCAGTTAAGTCATTTCAACGCTAAAAATTGACTCTAGAAGTCATCCAAATCGAAAAACATGGAGTACGTCGGTCAAAATGACCAAATAATGACATGTACCAAAGCACACAAAGAAGTTGGGAAGAAAATTTGGTTTGAACTTTCAAAAAATTATGCCATAAATCGAATTTTCAGAGCAAAGTAGAAGAAAAATTTTTCAAATTTTTTTTTTGTTTGAAAAAAAAATCCAAATTTAAAAAATAAAAAAAATTTTTTTCAAAGCCCCTAACCCTACGCACGGCACGCCGCCAACAGGCATCGCATTCGCATGCCAGCCAAGAGCCAACAAAAGAATAAAAAAACTCACAATTCGATCATAAAACTCGCTGCGTCTTTGCGCGCGTTTCTGCCCGTCGATCATTCGCTGACGGATCATTTTCTCTTGTTTTCGTGCTTGATGCCACATTTTGTTCAACTTGATCTTCACAACAACTCACTCACTTTCAATAATTATCTGCAAAAAACACGATTTTTTTTTGTTCAACTTGTTTCAGAGTGCAACGAAAAAAAACGTGTGGGTAGGGTTGCTAAAAAACGGCCTTTAACAAAACCACGGAGGCAACACGGAACACGGAGGCTGCACGCTTAACAAAACCACGGAGGAAGCACGGAGGCTGCGTGCAGCTAAAGTAGGGTTGTTAAACAAAAATCAAAATTTTTTTTTTTGAAAAAAGTGATTAAAAAAAAACAAAAATGCCGATTTTTTTTTTTAAATTCGAAAAATTTTTCTCTAATATGCTCTGAAAACCTCAATTTTGGCACAAATTTTCGAAAGTTCAACAAAAAAAAACAAAAAACAAAAAATTTTCTTTGATATTACCTCGTAAAACCTTTAGCAGTCGATTTTGGACCGTTTTACCGACTGATTTCAGGCTTATACAACATCTGCGATGAAGTTTTTGAGCGTCCCAAAGGTTGGCTTACCATTTCCGATGCAGATAAGCTGACGATTCGCCTCGCAATCTAAATTTGAGCGTCCAAGCTGCTCCGTTTGCAATCGTTACGTTGTCTGGTTGCCGTTTCGTGTCCTGCCGTCGCGACACATCATCAGATTTGATCGAATTTCAAGCCGGTATGTGTATTTTCACTTGGGCTGGGTACAATAAGTGACGTTTTGGGGGTCAAAACACTAGAAGAGGCATGGTAACGGTTTGGAAAAGGGGTAATTGAGGTCACCAAAAGTTCCGCCATACGGGAGTCATTCCGGAGGCGCTTGCATATCATATGTGGTTCTTCGAACTCCCTGATTGATTTAGCACAACTTTGATTTTTGAAATTTTTTTTTTAAATTTTTCTTTAAAAAAAACAAAAATGACGATTTTTGTTTTTTTTTAACAACCCTAAGCTAAAGTGACCCATATTTTATATGCACACAACACGCTGCGCACCTTTAACAAAACCACGGAACACGGAGGCACGCGGATTTGGGGAGATTTGGGGACAGGACAAATCCGTCCCCGTCCAAAAAAATTTTATGTTTTTGTCAAATAAATAAACAAATAAATAAATAAAGGCGCAATAAAGCAAAGCAAAGCTAAATGTCAAAACTAGACTTCAAGGATTACGGTAGCTCTCCAATGGGTCTCGACACGATTTTTTAAAAACATCACTGATTGCCAGCAAAAGCTACTCTATTGGTGGACACCGGTCATATGATTGCAACAAACAGTCTTATGTTTGAAGTTCGGGCACACGGGTTACGGTAGCGGTAGTTTTGGGTCTTGACACGAAGTTGCTGAAAACTACTTTGTTTCTTGCGAATAACAGTTGAAACCATTTAGAAAGATGCCGCCTTATCACCGAATGTCAAAAATCGGATTTTAAGGAGTACGGTAACTCTGCTGTGGGTCTCGACTCAATTTTTTAAAAACGTTCTTTTATTGCCAAGAACTGTTACTAGAATGGTGGACACCGTTCACATGATTGCATGAAACAGTCATATGTCTGAAGTAAGTAAGGTCCCACGGGTTACGGTAGCTGTAGTTCGGTCTTGACACGAAGTTGCTGAAAACTACTGTGAATAACAGTTTTTTCTTGCAATCATGTGAACGGTGTTCATCAATTTAGTATTTTCCTGGCAATAAAAGGCAGTTCAAAAAAATCGCGTCGAGACCCACACAGCAGAGTTACCGTATTCTTTGAACTCAAGTTTTGACATTTTGTGAAAACGCTGCGTGTTTCTAATTGGTTTCAACTGTTATTCGCAAGAAACAAAGCAGTTTTCAGCATCATCGTGTCAAGACCCAAAACTACCGCTACCGTAACCCGTGTGCCCGAACTTTAAACATAAGACTGTTTGTTGCAATCATATGAACGGTGTCCACCAATAGAGTAGCTTTTGCTGGCAATCAGGGACGTTTTTTAAAAAATCGTGTCGAGACCCGTTGGTGAGCTACCGTAATCCTTGAAGTCTAGTTTTGACGGCTGTAGGTCGATCCGGTACCGGTCGATCCGGTACGGTCGATCCGGTACCGGTCGATCCGGTACCGGTCGATCCGGTACCTGGCAATTTTCTAGGGCGGTCGATCCGGTACCGGTCGATCCGGTACTCGGTCGATCCGGTACCAATTGAAATTTTCAGCTGTTTTACGGGTTTTTAGCGTTCAATTCGTTGTGTTTTCGATTTTTCTTTGGTTTCGGTGATTGCGAAACATTTATGCAGCATGGAAAGACATGAAACCGAACACGATTGTTGGACGACGACGACTTGCGACACTTTGTTGGTTTTGGTAATCGTAATCTGATTCTGAAAAAAGCAAAACAAGTGTACCATATGTTTTTTTTATTTTCTGAACTATTTTCCAGAAGAATAAAGCTCCAAGACGGTGAAAATTTGCAAAATTACCAGCTCAGCAAGAAAAGGAGAACAAAATAAAAATATGAAGACTGATTCGGTTCTCTTTTGGAGTTGAGGAAAAATGTCTGTTGTTTTTATTTTCGTATTTCCCGCGAAAAAACCTGCGGTACAATGTTTCAGACATCAGATAAAATGAGAGAAACGAAGAAAAATGGAAAACAAATCAGAAACAAATTGAATTGAATGCTAAAACAGCTGAAAATTTCAATTGGTACCGGATCGACCGAGTACCGGATCGACCGGTACCGGATCGACCGCCCTAGAAAATTGCCAGGTACCGGATCGACCGGTACCGGATCGACCGCATGCCAGTTATGACATTTAGCTTTGCTTTGCTTTGCTTTATTGCGCCTTTATTTATTTATTTATTTATTTATAAATTTTTTTTGGACGGGGACGGATTTGTCCTGTCCCCAAATCTCCCCAAATCCGCGTGCCTCCGTGTTCCGTGGTTTTGTTAAAGGTGCGCAGCGTGTTGTGTGCATATAAAGTATGGGTCACTTTAGCTGCACGCAGCCTCCGTGTTGCCTCCGTGGTTTTGTTAAGCGTGCAGCCTCCGTGTTCCGTGTTGCCTCCGTGGTTTTGTTAAAGGCCCTAAAAAAACAAAAATTCTTTTTTATTGTTATCTTTATTTTTATTATTATCTGGAGGGTAATATAATTCGGAAAACCAAAGTTGTGCTAAATTAATCTGGTTCGGGTGACGGGTGGTTGCCGGTTGCATCCTAGATTGTCGGCTTTGGTTGAGTTTTTTGAAGGGATAGGGCATAGTTGTTCCAGAGCCGAGGGGTTGGGGGGGGGCCGATATAGATAGCTGGAGCAAATTTTCTAGATAGATAGATAGCTGGAAAATTTTGGGGGGGGCCGCGGGGGGGGCCATGTGACTTTGGGGGGGGGCCGGTCAAAATTTTGAAATTTGATAGATAGATAGCTAAAACGCTAAAAAGCTATAAAAACAGCAAAATAATGCTAAAAATACACTAAAAATCAAGTATAAACGCGTATTTTACCTAAAATTATCGAAATTTTCAAGAATTACGAGCTAAAATGGTCAATTTTGGTCAAAAATTGACTCATTTTATGTCTTCGAAGACAAAAATTTTCAGATAGATAGCTGGCTGAGAAATTTTTTTAGATAGATAATAGCTGAGCCTAAAAAACCTGTTTGATAGAGATAGATTCGAAAATTTTTTGGGGGGGGGGGCGGCCCCCCCCAGGCCCCCCCCCTAGAACCGTAATGCTTCTTTATTCAAAACGCACGCGCACGGGCATCGGCATTGCACCTGCACTTTCCAATGAGCATGCAGCACACGCTCCGCACCTTGCTTTTACACACGCTCCGGTCTTAGTTGATTAGGAAAAACACCTAAACGTCCCGAACAATCACGTCACACGGCAAGGAATTATGAAACGTCATTTTCTCCGAAACTAGGAAGGAAACTGAACATGCAGAATGCTTTTGGACCACTTTTTTTGATTGTCTATTGTGTTAATTATTTCTGTTGGTGATTCGTGTTGTTGCGTCCGTTGATCTATGAATTTGGAAAAACACGGCGATGAACTTGCAAAAACATGTGGATTGGATGGTTTACCAAGCTTACCGTTTAATAATGTGACACCAAAAAAATGCTGTGAATAGTAAACCAACAAAAATTGGGAAGTTCCTGAAATAATTCGTATTGCAACTGACAACAGAAAAAACGTTTTTTTTTTCAATGGTGGTAAAAAACAACAACCAATTTTTCACAATTTAGATAAAACGCTGTTGAAAATTCCATTCAGTCAACCCCAGGTTGTTGTAACACAAATGTTGAAGTAGCGTCTGATCAATTTCGAAACTGATTAAAAATAGCAGTTAATAGAAAAACATGGCAAGGAAACCGGGATAGTACTAAGAAGAAGAATAATCACAACAACAAATACCGCAAATCTAAGTTCTTTGCGGCGACTTTTCCTTTGTTCCATGCTCACACAGCTGCGATGTGCGTCGAACATTGCGCCGCCGTTCGTTCGATGTCGTCCGTCCAACATTCCTGGATCTCGCTGTCCTCTGGCATCAACGGCGCCAAGCAAGACGGAGACGGTGACTTTTTAACGACTGATGTGGCAACAGCCTGCGTCAACGCTCGTGTCGGCTGCTCATTGACGACAATTCTGACACGGTGTAAAAAATGAATCGCAATCAGACAAAAGTCTCAGGTGTTACACACGCAAATGGAAGAATGAAATAGTTCAGAGACGGCTCACACGCACTGTTCCGGCTCTCATCGGTACTTGGTCAACTTTGCCACTAGAAAGGGGCCGCATCTTTGCCACTGGTATATAACTGCTAATAATGGCAACTTTGCCACTACAGGGTGTTGAAATTTACAGCACTGAAATAAATTGTTTGTAAGAATAAATGAAATGTCGAATTGGTAAATAGAAATAGGACGAAGGTCCCACTCACACCTGCGCTCATTTCAGAGCTACTTAAAGCCTGTGTGTTTCGGGTGTTTTTTCCTTGATAAAAGGCTTGCGAAGCCTTAGGTAACCTACAGAAGTCGGTTGCCAATACAAGTGAATTAGGCAATAACAAAACAACGTCGCACAACTGAGTAATGAAGATGTTCAGTGGGTGTCCTAAGGCTTCTCGATCTTAATTGGAGTCATGTCGTGTAAGAACGTGTCAACAACTTTGCCTAACACTGACAGTGACTGCTCGTTACGATCAGTGAATCATTAGATTTGTTTGCTACATAATATGACAACATCTGACTGCAAGTAAATCGAATGAAAATAAATACAAAACCATTTATTTCAGTGTTCTTCAATGCGGGTGTCAGAAATAGCAGAATTGCGTGAAAGCAACAAACACCCTGTAGTGGCAAAGTTGCGGCTGCATCTTATAACGTGCATTGTTTGTGGCAAAGTTGCATGCATGCAGGTTGCAGGCACCAGCAGTTATACCAGTGGCAAAGATGCGGCTTTTTTTAGTGGCAAAGTTGACACACAATCCTTTCATCGGCTTCTAAATCCACGTTCAGCTTTTATATTCTTCATTCAAGATACAACAAACATCCTCAGCCAATCAAACCACTACTTTTTTCTTTAAAAAACTCAAAAAATTATAAGGTATGATCCAACGTGTTGAGGAAACTACTCACTAAGCACGATGTTTGCGTTGATGGTGTTTGTTCTTCGACAACGACGGCGGTGGCACGAGCATGACATTCTGAATCTGTTGGCGCACCGGCTACACTTTGCCAGTCGGTGCTGGTGTGATGTGTTTTCAATTTTGAATCTTTTTGATTCACCTCGTCTTTCTGGATTGTTTTTTAGTAACTTGCCGCGATCAGAATACAATAAGCGAAATAAACACGGCTTTTCTATTGTCACACAGAATAACCGCAATGGAAATCGGCTGTCCCTCTTTCGTGAGAGCTGTCACAAAACTAGGGATGGCAAAAAACCGGCTTTTTTATTTTTTTTTGTAAAAAGAAACCAATTTTTCACGGTTTTCACAAAATTTACAAAATGCAAGGCTATCACAATCATCGGTCAAAGTGAATGGCGAACTCAACGGGCAAACTGAGGACGCCCCGGCAGTTGGTCATTGGCTGCGTGAATGTCGGCCCGCCGCAGTGCTCGCACGAAATGTCATTCGCCCAGAGACTGATGGCCCAGTGCACCAATGGAAGATCGAGCCGGTGACAGAGCACGTCATGTCGACGCTCCAGATATTGCACCACCTGAGAACATCGAACAGCGCAATTCTACGACATGCAATCAGCTGATTGATTGTACGTGCTTCCAAATTCATTTGAACGTCAAATCATCGATTTTGCTTTTGGAGAATATTTGACTTGCACAAATGATCTTTTTTTGGCCATTGCCAAGCAGCCAACTCAACCTTTTTCAGTGATTTTCGAACGGTCTTCGTGAGAGGCATAACGATTGGCAACACGATCTCATCCATGAAAAAGTATCGGATCGATTTCAGCTGCACTCCACCTAAATCAAACTTAGACGAATGAATTGTGCGAGAAAATCTGGAAATCCAGTTAATCGACATGAAATTATTGCACACCAGTTTATCGAGATGCAGTTTGTCGACGGTTGGGCCAGCGAGCCGAGCACCTTGAACATTGGCTTGATATTGGTCCTGTGATGCACATCTCTTTCTGATAGCCATAAGCCGCCGAAATGATCACTCACGAGACCTGAAATGACAAGATCGACACTGACTGAACTTCTATATCGATAAAAAACAACTCGCTTATTCTGCAAACGTTTCACAAGTATAATCAACCGAATTTGCTACCGCGATAAAGACCGATCAGAGATCGATTTCTTGGACAACCTCAAACCATGCGCTGATTCTTTGCCAATCTGCGCCATCACAATCACAACCAACATTGGTTTTTTTATGTACGACGGCAAACATTTGTCAATCTCAAAATCAAACAGAAAGTCCAATTTAAAAGATTAAGAACCAGAAGAAAAACAAGCAACTAAAAAACTCCAAACGCTTCTTTTCCGTCTCAGTTTTTATACCAGTCTTCAAATCAAACACAATCCATCCAGTCCACATAAGAATAGTCGTCGCCAGAATGTCTTGAGTCTTGTTCTCTCACTGCTCTACCTTTCTTACTCCCAGACTTTTGTAAATCAAGTAAAACAACTTATTTTTCAAATTTGATTTCTAGAGCGTTATTTATTTTACGCTTTTTGAATAAAGTAGGCAAACCCCCTAGAACAACTATGGGATAGGGATTGAACCTAAAGCTTCATTACTAAAGCGCACGCGCACGCGGCATCGGCATGCTCATGCTCATGATCCACTAGTGCAAGTGACCTTGTATAAAAATATTTTTTTTTAATAAAAAAAATTGATTCTCTTTTTTCCTCCCTGCCTGCACGTGCACGACGACGTGCCGTGCAATGCGAGAGCGAGACATAGGCATGGGTCAAGTATAAACGGTCCTTTAGAAAAGAAGAGCAGGCGATTTTCACTTTTTTCGAACCCTTCAAAAAATAGCTGAGGCTTCATATCAATTGGTCGGATTGGATATTTTTGCCAAACAAAATCAGCACCGACACCGAATTATTTCATTCTGCCGGTTCACCTCTATACATTTATCAGAAATTACAAAGCAAAGCACGACGACAACCACCACGGCAGTTTTTTGTTGTGCCGATTGATTTGGATCGTTTTT
The DNA here is from genome assembly GCA_030248135.1 of Theristus sp. LFF4_11. Classification (NCBI taxonomy): domain Eukaryota; kingdom Metazoa; phylum Nematoda; class Chromadorea; order Monhysterida; family Xyalidae; genus Theristus; species Theristus sp. LFF4_11. Next base: position 44,937 of record JASANC010000684.1, on the reverse strand, counting down.
ATTCGCCTCCAGAATGGCGCGCGAACCGGTGTACCTGAACATTTATGATATGGTTAGTTTTGGTGTTTTATTTGGCGTAATTGTTTGCGTAAGTGACAAAATTTGTCGAGCTAAAGTGAGATTGCCAAGATTACAGACACATCTCACATGCCTGCACGCTGTGCCGGATTTTCATGCTTTAGTAATGGATTTGGTTGATGGTCGAAAAAAGTCCACTGATTGGTTGACAGATTGAGTGCGGCACGGCACGTCATTCAGGACACGGACGGACACGAGAGCAAGTTTTGTCAAAGCCTCACGATCTGTTAACTCTCGGAAATATTGCTCATGCGTGTTCACAATCACAGGAGTGGTAGCACCGCTGAGATGTGTGCGTGAATGTTCTTTACAAAACTGACAATCTCTAAACATTACCGTCGCAGACTCGCAGTCAAGCCAGTCATACAATCATTCATAATTTACTGTTTTATTACTTTCATTTCAGTACTGGGTCAACGACTATCTGTCCTCCGTTGGTGTCGGCGTTTATCACAGCGGCATCGAAGTCTACGGAGTTGGTAAGAGAAGCTGGTCGATTTTCACAAGATTTTGTAAGATTTTTTTTTGAACGGGCAAAGAAAGCAAGGACTTATTGTTGTTTTGTTGCCTCGTCCCGTGCAAGTACTTGGTTTATTTCGTGTTTTTTCTGTTGTTCAAGAATGTTTTGTTTCATAATGTTGAATACATTTCATTTTTAGAGTATTCCTACGGTGGTCACCCGTTCACATTCAGCGGAATTTTCGAGAACACACCGAAGGACGCCGAGGATCTTGGTGAGAATTTCAAGTACAGGTGAGCATTGTTGGAAAACCAGCTTGCAACAACAGAAAGTAGTGGATGCTGATTGCAGTTGTGAACGTTGGCGGGGGGCGGAGCTCTTTGTTTTATTTTAGGGCACAAAAACTGACTAGCACAGTTGTTGTTCATTGCGGCCACCACGGAAACATATTGCATCGCACCAAATTAGCGAGCGATAGTTTTCGACCACCTCAAATTACGCAGTCAATTGATATCACCCTCGTGGCCTGGTGGTAGTGCGTTAGACCATTGTCTGTGCGTTCGCGGGATCGAACCCCACCGGAGGGGTGTATAGGCACTTGATGACAGAGTAAACTCGATGTGCACCCTACTCTATCGCGTTCTGAACCCTTTTCTGCGTTAGCTCTGGCTAGAAAACATCGCCTAACGTCCCCAACAACAACAATTGTATGGCCTATTTTTTCAAACGTGTCCCACTGAAATGACGTAATGTGCCGCAAAACATGCGCTTGTCGTTCACAGCAAACCCGACTTTCCGTTTAGCCGATTTCTTCTCGTAAAACAAATGGTGATTGTCGAATCAGTCACACCAAACTGACATTTTAGTGCCTGTACTTTGACAAACGGCCCTTTTTAAAACAAATGACGTCATTTTAGTCCGGGACACGTTTGAATAAATCCACAGTAGTTGGTGCAGCTGAATATTATGATTTTGGAACACAGAAACGCATGAGAAAGTGAGCAACTTGTGTCTGTGTGCGAGAAAAAGCGCAACATTTCCAGAGAAACAATCGAGCTTGGCGTCACCGACTTCACGCCTGATGACGTGCAGCATCTGATCGGCCTTTTGGGGCAGGATTTCCGTGGTGATCGCTATCATTTGATCTCAAAAAACTGCAACCACTTCTCCGCTTCGTTCGGCAAGGTAACGTGTGTTTGTTTGAGCCTGTCCCCCCCCCCCCACCGTTTTTTCGCAGAGGGTTTGAATTCAACAGAACGAATGTATCCGATTTGGTTGAAATAGGCAGTCTATTTGAGGCTTCGCTCTTTCTTCATTCTGAGATTGACCAGTTTTTCACAACAGTTTTTTTTGAGTCTCCGCACCGCACTACATGCTGTTCAAACAGTTTTATCGGAGTTTCCAACTTTGCAAAATAACATGAATGAATGAACAAACACTGCCACGAGTGGACAAGCGTCTTTGGTTGCTTATTATTATGAACTGACGGTCGAACCGGGCACTGCCATTCAAAACATCCGCACATCGTTCAGTTTTGGAGTACTGCATTTGTGATTATCACGTGCTGATTCTGATTGGCTGTGTTTGAATTTCGATAAAATTCGCGGCTCGGCGACCAATCAGACGCGCTGGTTGGTTCTGAACGTAATGCTCTGGTTGGTTCTGAACGTAATGTTCTGGTTGGTTCCATTGTTGCCCACGTGACCGCCAAACCAACCAATCAGCTGATTGCCTATAATTTAGCGTTCGACTGTACCCAGTTTTCAATGCCCCCATCCGCAGGTCCTCAGCGGCGTCGACGCGCCCGGCTGGATCAACCGGCTGGCGTCCATCTCCGGCTCGATTCCATTCCTCGAGCGCTGTCTACCGCAAGAGTGGCTGACGCCGATCGCGCTGCAGCAGTCGCTCGAGCAGCGGCGTGCCAGCGCGGCCACCGGCAGCACCGCTGTGGATGACGGTGGGTGCAGATCGCTGACAATTCATATCCAATCTTTCTTCAATGGCAAAACGGTCAGACACACGAAGTTTTTTGTCACCCTCGTGGCCTGGTGGTAGTGCGTTAGACTACAGTCGGTGCGCTCGGGGGATCGAGCCCCGCCGAGGGGTGTATAGGCACTGAATGACAGAGAAAACTCGATGGGCGCCCTACTCAATGGCGTTCTGTACGCTTCTCTGGGTTAGCCCTGGCTAAAAACATCGCCTAAAATTCCCAACAACAACACGACAAGCACCAACAGACCGGCAATGGTTGCAGTGTTCTGGAGGAAACTCCGAAAACGTTGCAGCAGGACAGGTCTTGGGATGTGTGCCGCACACCATGAGCGTTATTTTCAAGGTGGTCAGCCAGTTTTAGTTTAGGTGGCATCGTTTCGTCAAAATGATTGGTGGCTTGTGCGTTTTTTGACACTCATCGATTAGTACACGCCCGAATTCTTTATTTCTTTTCTTTGAGTTCTGCAGCTAATAAGAGTCAGCCAATGGTGATTGTTCTTTGCCGTCTCATGCATCAAACTACACTTGAGTGCGCAACAAGCCAATCACGTACAACAAATTAGCTAGGCCATTTTGCTTTTTTTGTTGTTGCACACGTGATACATGCATTGCTGTGCAGACTGCAGCTCCACAGCAATGCCCGCACAGAATGCATCCATCACGTGTGTGCAGCAGCCAATCAACGAACTGTACATGATGTACAAATAGCCTGTATCAGTTCAGTTCAGTTTTATTCTGCAGTGCACGGCATAATACCAGAGAAGTGTGAGACACCATGAGTAGGCAAGCCAAGACATGTATACTTCGCCATATCGTCTGAAGCTTCCATGTTTGCAGGCTATGCCATTTCAACGGGCGCAGACGACTCGAGCGCGTCACGATTAGCGAATCATAACGACCAATGTGCCAAAGACACTGCCAATGTGGAGCGCGCTGATGAGGCACTGGAATACCACGGGGTGCCCTCGTGCCACCGCAACAATGGTCAGCCTTTGCCGGTTGTGTTTTGTGAACGGAGCTCACAGCTGATCACAGTCGTCAAGCGCTAGTTTTGTTTATTTACTACTACAGAGTGGTGCAAAAGTGGTAGCCACTAATTTTGCGCCACCCTGCGTGCTCTGTTTATACAGAAAAAATGATAGAGCTCAGAAAAGAATAATGAAACGAGCTTGGGTTGGAAAGAAGACATATTCTGCCACAAGTGCGGTGTTTGATTCTAACCAAAAAAATTCTGCGAATTCTGCGACAAATAGCACAGACTTGTAGAAACGCACTGTACATGTAACATTTCCGTGGCCTTGCTTAATTGGCGATCTGCATGTTCAAAATAACTACCAATACCCTCAGCTTATAATCCGGCGTTTTCCGAAGTCGCCGAAATTTCTTTCTTCTTGACATTTTCGGCTGTTGCTCTGGATGAATGCCGCAAACCACGGCTGCGCAGTTAGCAATTGCAATTCTGTTGCAATTTTTCATTGTTGTGAAATGATGTTCACAACAAAAAACTGACACTAAACAAGCACAAATCATGCGGATGCGCGAGCGAGCGTCAGCGAGCGGACAGCGCATCACGCATTATATGAGCCGTTTTCCCCTCGCGCGCGTTTTTCAAACTTTCTCGCTGCCCTGCAGCGAGCATAGTATAAGCCACAAACTTGGTTCTGTGCACACGAAACGAACACCCAAAGTTGTGCTTGGAGCCGCGAAAAAATTTTCATCGGACGATTTTTCATACGCTCTGGACACGAAAAACCTATTCTGAAAATCGTGTTACTTCTTTCTCTTTCTATTTTTTTTTTCTGGTATGTAATCAACATGTGTGCGCCCTTTCAGTTTTTACCTGCGACACTTTCACAGTCGAACAAAAATGTTTCCTGGGGTAATTCCATACGGAGATTTTGAAAATTGGGTTAATTTTTTACCCAGACCCTGTTTTTGGGTAAAAATTGGGCATTTTTAAAAGTTCGCAGGGTTTTCACCTGGTTTTAAGTGTGCGCCCTTTCAATTTTTACCTGCGACACTTTCACAGTCGAACAAAAATGTTTCCTGGGGTAAGTCCATCCGGAGATTTTGAAAATTAGATTAATTTTTTACCCAGACCTTGTTTTGGGTAAAAAATTGGGCATTTTTAAAAGTTCGCAGGGTTTTCACCTGGTTTTAAGTGTGCGCCCTTTCAATTTTTACATGCGACACTTTCACAGTCGAACAAAAATGTTTCCTGGGGTAATTTCATCCGTAGATTGTGAAAAAATTTTTGCCAGGGCATTTTTTTCGTCAAAATTGTGCATTTTTTACAGTTCGTAGCATTTCGACTGGGTATCAGCTTTTCACTCTTACAAATTTTGTCTGAGCTGCGAAAAATAATAGGAAAAAGGTCTAGTCCGTAGGAATTCAATGCGCTGATCACGGATTTTGGGTTAGTTTTCTTACGTGAGCAACTTTAGAAGTGAAGTATTTCCAGGGTAATTCAATACGCTGATCACGAATTTTGGGTTAGTTTTCTTACGTGAGCAATTCTAGACGCTGAATCGTGACGATTTCGGGCGAATCGGCCGTGGAAATTGGCGAAATAGGTCCAGGAACCAAAAACAAGAAAAGGGTGTTTTCCAGGGTAATTCAATGCGCTGATCACGAATTTTGGGTTAGTTTTCTTACGTGAGCAACTCTAGACGCTGAATCGTGACGATTTCGGGCGAAACGGCCGTGAAATTTGGCGAAATCGGTCCAGAAACGAAAAACAAGAAAAGGCTGTTTTCCAGGGTAATTCAATGCACTGATCACGGATTTTGGGTTAGTTTTTTTATGTGAGCAACTTTAGAACCTGAATCGTGACGATTTCGGGCGAATCGGCCGTGGAAGTTGGCGAAATTGGTCCAGGAACGAAAAACAAGAAAAGGGTGTTTTCCAGGGTAATTCAATCCGCTGATCACGAATTTTGGATTAGTTTTCTTACGTGAGCAACTCTAGATACTAAATCGTGACGATTTCGGGCGAATCGGCCGTGGAAATTGGCGAAATCGGTCCAGAAATGAAAAACGAGAAAACGGTTTTTCCAGGGTAATTCAATGTGCTGATCACGGATTTTGGGTTAGTTTTCTTGCATGAGCAACTCTAGATACTGAATCGTGACGATTTATGGCGAATCGGCCGTTGAATTTAGCGAAACCGGTGCAGAAATGAAAAACAAGAAAACGGTGTTTTCCATGGTACTTCATTACGCCGATCACGGCTTTTGGGTCAGTTTTTCTTTTGTGAGCGATTCTAGGTACTGAATCGTTACGATTTTGGGGAATCGGCCGTAGAATTTGGCGAAATCGGTCCAGAAACGAAAAACAAGAAAAGGCTGTTTTCCAGGGTAATTCAATGCACTGATCACGGATTTTGGGTTAGTTTTTTATGTGAGCAACTTTAGATACTGAATCGTGACGATTTCGGGCGAATCGGCCGTGGAAGTTGGCGAAATCGTTCCAGAAATGAAAAACGAGAAAACGGTTTTTCCAGGGTAATTCGTGCTGATCACGGATTTTGGGTTAGTTTTCTTGTATGAGCAACTCTAGATACTGAATCGTGACGATTTATGGCGAATCGGCCGTTAAATTTAACGAAACCGGTCCAGAAATGAAAAACAAGAAAACGGTGTTTTCCATGGTAATTCATTACGCCGATCACGGCTTTTGGGTCAGTTTTTCTTTTGTGAGCGATTCTAGGTACTGAATCGTGACGATTTTGGGGAATCGGCCGTGGAATTTGGCGAAATCGGTCCAGAAACGAAAAACAAGAAAAGGCTGTTTTCCAGGGTAATTCAATGCACTGATCACGGATTTCGGGTTAGTTTTTTTATGTGAGCAACTTTAGATACTGAATCGTGACGATTTCGGGCGAATCGGCCGTGGAAGTGGGCGAAATTGGTCCAGGAACGAAAAACAAGAAAAGGGTGTTTTCCAGGGTAATTCAATCCGCTGATCACGAATTTTGAGTTAGTTTTCTTACGTGAGCAGCTCTAGATACTGAATCGTGACGATTTCGGGCGAATCGGCCGTGGAAATTGGCGAAATCGGTCCAGAAATGAAAAACGAGAAAACGGTTTTTCCAGGGTAATTCAATGTGCTGATCACGGATTTTGGGTTAGTTTTCTTGTATGGGCAACTCTAGATACTGAATCGTGACGATTTATGGCGAATCGGCCGTGGAATTTAGCGAAACCGGTCCAGAAATGAAAAACAAGAAAACTGTGTTTTCCATGGTAATTCATTACGCCGATCACGGCTTTTGGGTCAGTTTTTCTTTTGTGAGCGATTCTAGGTACTGAATCGTGACGATTTTGGGGAATCGGCCTAAAAAACGAAAAATGAAAAACCTGAGTTGTCCGGGGTTTAGAAGAATGTGTGACCAACGAATTGTGATTTTGGTCCGACCTTCGGGGCTTATGTAAAAGTCAGAATATTATCTAAAAATGCGGGAGACGCATATAAAAGGAGGAATATGGCCTTGTGTAAGCAGTGAAAGACTTGGCTCGACAACGCTTTTCAAGTCTCTGATGTGGTACACACGGATACAAGTACATAAGGGTCATATTTTTGCGCCGCGTTTGTTTGTTTTTTTTAAGCACGCCCCCCCCCCCCCCCACCGATTCCGGAAACCCGAAGGTACCAAACTCCGGTGGGATTGGGGAATGGACGGCTTACCATCCCGTGGAACCAATACCCTCGGCACGTGAGGGGGACAGCCTATAAGCCCCGCTCTGTCCTGGGGGCACCATTGATCTTAGCCCGATTTCGGTTTCGGTGGCCTGCGGTCGCTATATCCCCGGAGGGCAGCGAATCCGAAAGTTTTCGTTTTCGTTTTCGTTTTGCTGAAAAGCGTAAAACTTTGAAGTTATTTTTTAATTGTCCGCTTCGATTTAATCTAAAATCACGCCATGTGCGAAATTCTGTAAATTCTGTGCAAAAACAGAACAATCAGAGATTGCAAAACATTGTTGCATGTAGCTTTTTCGTTGTTGTTAACGTACGCACCGCTGTGTACACACCAGCACCAGTGACAAAAAGGAGTTGTCTTCCGTTGATTTTCACCTTTTTTACCGGTGTCACCTTCAACTAGTGTGGCAGGATAAACCGTCTGTCCCGTGAGTCATTGCGTTTGCCACAGGAGACCTTGCGTTCCGCAATGCTTCTGCGATACAATTTGTCCTGGACAAACCAGTGTCAGCGAGCTAAAGTCTGATTGTTATTTTAGTAGTTTTAGTGGTCGCTAAATGCCCGAAATCCGCAAATGTGAAAGGTCATTTGTCTACAATAATACAAAGTACGAGGGTTGCCATGTGCAACCGAAATCATAAAAAAACGGCGCAAAAATATGACTCTTATGTACTTGTATCCGTGTGTACCACATCAGAGACTTGAAAAGCGTTGTCGAGCCAAGTCTTTCACTGCTTACACAAGGCCATATTCCTCCTTTTATATGCGTCTCCCGCATTTTTAGATAATAATTACCATTTTTTACCATCTTGTCTGGTCAAACAAGTCGATGTTGGTTGTTGAAGTTTGTTTGTTTTGGTGTCGCTTAATATGTCCAATGTTGCCGCTTCACCAGTTTGCTTCAGAACAAACCAATACCTTCCTTCCTGTGAAACCATATACGATTTTTCATGTTGTTGTCGATTTCTCAGTCATTTTTTGTGGTGAACCATTTTTAAAAGCGCTTTCAAAGTTTTCCAGCTGTTTCCTGTTTTACTTTTATTTTTTCTTTTGTTTCTCATTTGTGGAGTTTGTGGCTGTTTATTTATTTATTTGAGCCCACGATTTTATGCAGCTCACTGATTGGTGCTCGTATCATTTCACTTGAGCGCGAATGAGATTTGGTGTGTTCAGAAAATTTATGTGAGTTGCATAATTTGTGTGTTCTATTGGAATTGCAGACAAAAAAAAGGTGTTTTGTTTCACTAACACATTCTTCAAAACTTAAAATTGATTGTCAGTGTAAATTCACGCAAATTCAAATTGGAATTCAATTTGGTTTTTATCCTACGTCTTTAAAAATGTTTGTTGTTTGTGGTCACGATTTCGCTGTTCAGCCGGTTTGGAACAATTTTCTCCAACGTTTTGGATGTTTTGCAGATTTTTGTGGTTAAATGAAATAATAAATATTATGAAACCTATGTTCAGTCGAAACTAGGTCTTTACTTTCCGTTAAAATAGCCCGCGTGCAGAATGGGTGAATCGGCATTTACTGTTTCTGTAAAGTGATCTCCATTATGGAAACACTTCAACAGATTCCAAAGGGAACTCGAAAAAATCGGGAATAAAAAGGCAATCCTACTGCAGGTTGCAAGAAGATTGCCAAAAAAAGTCAAAAGCTCGAACAAGCATTCGGACAGACTGACAGAGAGTCCGTAGTCCGCGTGTGTTGAATGGGCGAATTGGGTGTTCGTCGGCATTTAAAGGCCTAAAGCCCCTGAAACTTTTTTGTTGTTTGTTGGCTATTCCAATTGCGGCGATTCCCGCAGATTAGATCCCTTTTGGCTTGGCATGAGTCTACTGACCGGTTTTAACAAAAAAACGTCTTTTCCGGTTTGACTTTACATTTGCAACACCGCACACTGATAACGCACACAACAAAGCGTAAAATGTCCAGATACAGATGTGTTATCAAAAGCGATACCCGGCATACGCGGCAGATTGTCGTGGTTGTTTCTTCTGCACTTGTGTTTGATGCAACATTTGTACTAAATCTACTAAATTTCAGCATCCGTAGTCCACCGGAATAATAATGCTTGTGGCGGTCTGTGAAGAAAAGGACTTTTTGCCACAACTTCTCTCTCATCTCCGCCAGTTGCGCCCAGACGTACAATATGTGAAAGTGGAAATAACTGAAAACTGTGCGTATTTTTGGCTGTCAAGAAACGTTTATGTCAAAAAAATGAATTAAGAACAAAAACATTGAAAGCGAATGAAATTTTTTTACCTTCACAGACGATGCCATCAAAGAAACACTCGCCGAATGCGACATTCTGCTGGCGTGCGCGAGCGAGCTGCCGATTTTGTCGCCGCTGATGCCGAAACTCCGCTGGGCGCAGAGCACATGGGCCGGTGTGGATACGCTGTTCTTTCCAAAGCCGGCAGTTCGGTGTTTTACATTTCCCCAATATTCAGTTTAAACACGTTTTGGATTTGATGTGAAAAAAAGAGATGTCTGGACTCACCTTAATTAGGGACAGTGGCTAGCCAGCACACGTGTGTGTGATGCATGCACGCTTAGTGTGCTTATTGGCTGTGAGCCCAGCTTTGCTGGTTTGGAAATGGTTTTCCCTGTGCATATGCCTGGACACTTAATGTGTCGAATAAAATCAATCAATCAATCAGTTTTCAGGACACTTTTTTGTGGGTCTGGCAATGAGTCAAGTGCATTTTTTCAGTTTCCCATTCCGCCCTCGTGGACGCTGACACGAGCTGGTGGTTACATGGGCGATTTGATGGCAGAATACGTTATAGCACAAATGGTCGCTTACGAGCGACGATTCTATGAAATGCACGAGAAACAGTTGACTCGAGCTTGGTCAGTAGTGAATGGGGCTTGTTGAAAAAAATACGCCGCACATGCGCAACAACGCACCACACCGGGTGTACATTGTATACCAGTCACCCTCGTGGCCTGGTGGTAGCGCGTTAAGACTCTTGTCTGTGTGTTCGGTTCAAGCCCCGCCGAGGGGCGTATAGGGAACTTAGTGACAGCGAAAAGCTCGATGGGCGCCCTACTCGACGGCGTTCTGTATAGTATGTTTGTTTTAAACCTGTCACTTATGTAAAATACAGAGCATGCAAACTCACATCGATCATAACATTTGCCTTAAAAACCAATTTACATGTAAGTCCAATTTTTTTGTTCAAAAAAATAAAAAAAGGGTGGTGGCGACGCAGCCACAAGCCCCTATTACCATGGGTAATAGTTATGGGCCTGCTTCATCCGTGCCAACCACACACCCAGCGAAACACGGGGGACGCACAGGCTTTTACACCCGCTCCGGCAACCCCAAAGCCGGACTCGGCCACAACCCCCGGTTTTAGCCGGCGGCCTGGCTTCGCTGCCCCCGGAGGAGCTGTGAATCGCCAAATCAGCAACTTGCTAGATCGTTTTTATAATAGTTGACTTGATGTGAAACACGAGCCTTATCGTTCGGTAGTCAGCACCAATCGATAAGTTGCCCCTTCGTATGTTTCATTGTGTGCCGATTTTTGCATGCCCAGTGTGTACAGTGACAAGAAGCGTATGCATTTCTAGCAGTTCTCTGCATCACAAACTAAAAAAAACAACAGTGTTGTCGTTTTCTGTTTGGAAACACGCATTTGGTCAGTTATCAAGAGTCTGCTCAACGTAGGCAAGCCTCTATTCAACGTAGGGCACCGACGGGCAGCGAGTTTCACGTTTCAGTTTCACAGGCTCATTAGCGGCGCCCTCCCAGTTTGCGTTTGTTTGCCATGTTGTGCCCAATTATTGCCATCACCCACGAACCAACCCCCCAACAACCTGCAAAACGCACAAAGCGTTGTCTGCCTTGAAACTGTCCGGCAGCACGTAAGGCATGGTGGCGTTCGGCCAGCGATACTGGTCTCCGACGATGGCTGCCCTGCCCATTCCGGGCGCCATGGGCAGGCCTTTGTCCATGCGTTCGAGATTGTAGCTGCTCATGTCCAACGACTCCGCCTGTCCTGCGGTCAGTATCATGTCGCCGTAGCCGTTGTCCGCGGACATGGCCAACTGAATACAAACAAGTCGCATTTGTACGGAATGGCCGCTTAAACACATGGCAGCTTTCTCAGGGTGCAAGGAGCGAGCGAAATTTGAAGGAAAGAAAGAAGACGTTCAGAAACCCAATTGTGTGTGAAATTTGACGTGAAAGCTGATTGTGATTTTTTCGTGCTATTCTGTTCATTCTTTCGCCCTTGCACACACAATTGGGAACTATCTTGGCATTCTTGAAAGACAACTCCTTGTCTGCGACTGATCCCGCCTTGATGGAACTATCTTGGCATTCTTGAAAAAGACAACTCCTAGTCTGCGACTGATCCCGCCTTGATGGAGAATACAAGGTCTGCCGTGTTTATTCGGCCATGCTGTACGCTTCGTTCTGGGTCCCCCCTGGCTAAAACATCGCCTAAAATTCCCCAACGACTTACGAGTAAACACGATGATACAAAGGGCTCTTGGCTCGGGTTCGGGGCTGATACAATGACGACCATATTCTGCGCTTGAAACTTGACTTGAGTTTTTTTAACTTTTCGTCAGGTCAAAAGAGCAGTTCTCATATGCCCGCCGTTTGCGCGATCTCTCGATAACAGTCGTCGGCTATGGAGACATCGGCAAACGAAGTTTGTTCAATTTACTGTGTGAACTTTTGTACAATCAACCACTATCTGCGAATGCGAACAGCTCTCGGGCCACGGCCCCATTTGATACAATTAGTGCCAGTAAACCGTAGCAACAGAGAGCGGCACAGCCTCAGAGTGCAATCGCCTGAAACTCTCAATCCGTGGCAGTTTCATTCAGCTTCGTACGGGCACGCACGCCATTCATCTTTTTTTCTCACTGCTTGGCTTGCCAAAAATCAGATAGTCGAACAAGAATAATTGCAACCCCTTCAACAAGTTCTCGAGAAAAAAACGCCAACTTTTTTGCCCGTGCAGTTGCGTCCGCTTGTGCTCACTTTGGCATGACCGTGCGTGCCGTGTCGAGGCGTTCGCAGACTGTGCCCTCGAACGACGTTCACCAGTTTGGGTTGGCTTTTGTCCAATGCTAGTTAATTCGCTGATTTTGGCATCGCTGCTCCCTTTATGAGACCTGTAAAGTGTGCTTTTGCAAATGCCATTCCCTGTTTTGCAACGACGCAGGCAGTATTCCGAACTGGCTGCATTCCTGGCCAACAGTGATTACGTCTGCTCGGTGCTGCCGAAAACTCCGGCGACTGATGGCGTGTTCTCAAACGGAATGCTGAAAAACTGCTCAGAAAAAGTGTGTGAAATTACGTGGTCCCACCAAATTGGTTGCTTTTTGGGGATTGGTTGCAGGTTGAGAGTAGCGGTTGTCGTCGGTGACACCAGTTTCTGGCGCAAAATTAGTTATTGAGTTTGTAATAGTTTCAGATTTAGTTCTTGATGAAATGAGCAAAACATGGCAGGTCACACGCTAAATTTCATGTGATATCACTTTGTGGTGTTTTATTCATTTTTTTAATTTATTTCATTGATAATTATTTCAGAAAAGCGTGTTCATAAATGTGGGCCGCGGAAATGTCGTCGACGACCAAGAAATACTCGATGCACTAAAGTGGGCGGAGCAGAAATACCCTAAATCATGTTATTGACTGAACATTGACAAAAGGCAGATCAAAGACAGCAAAAGTTGCGCAAATGCTAGCCAGCAAACAATAAGTTTTTTTCAGGAGCAACTGGCTTGGTGGTGCAATTCTGGACGTTTTTGCCGAGGAACCACTAGACAAATCGAGTGCACTTTGGTTGCATCCAAAAGTGAGAAAAACATTCCCCGTACATGTAGGGGGTACCTTAGTTTTTCAGTTTCTTGCAACTGTCTGTGAAACTTGACAAAAAATCTGGTTGTAAAAAAATGACACCGCATTTTTTCAAACCAAAGCGTTGTTTTCCAGGTTATCATTACACCGCATGTGTCAGCCGTTTCAGTGGTATCAAGTACCGCGGAAATCTTCGTAAAAAATTTATCAAAATTTGAACAGTCTGAAACATTGGACTTTGTTGTGAATTGGGATGAACAATATTGATTTATCATTTATCATTATCATTTATCATAAACGGTTGCGATTTTACAGTTGAACCATTTCTACCGCTGTTGCAAGCTATGCTTGTTGATCATACCAAGTATTAAAAAAAGTATTAGAATTGATCATAGCCAGCAAGTATTAGAACCATTGATACATAAATTCATCTTTCTATTCTGCTTTTTTGACATTGTTTTTCGTTGTTAATGTGCTCTATTCCTGCCCGAAAAGCTACGGCCTGCTAATTTCCACCCGTTCGATCTTGGCCAAAAGAATACCGGCCTCGGAATGAATGAACTTGAGTGCTCAAAGCGCACATATTTATACCCACTGTACGATGCGCAATCACGATGTAGCGCGTAGACTCCGCCTACAAGTTGTTTGTTGTTCGTTTTGCACAATCACGATGTTGCACGGAAATTCGTTTACAAGTTCTTTGTTCGCTTGGCACAATCACGATGTAGCGCGTAAACTGCGCTTGTAAGTTGTTTGTTGTGCGCGTGGCACAATCACGATGTAGCGCGTAAACTGCGCTTGCAAGTTGTTGTTCGCTTTGCACAATCACGATGTAGCGCGTAAACTGCGCTTGCAAGTTGTTTGTTGTTCGCTTTCACAATCACGATGTAGCGCGTAAAATGCGCTTGCAAGTTGTTTGTTGTTCGCTTTCACAATCACGATGTAGCGCGTAAACTGCGCTTGCAAGTTGTTTGTTGTTCGCGGCGCTTTGCACAATCACGATGCAGCGCGTAAACTGCGCTTGCAAGTTGTTTGCTGTTCGCTTTGCACAATCACGATGTAGCGCGTGAACTCCGCTACAAGTTGTTTGTTATTAGCTTGGCACAATCACGATGCAGCGCGTAAACTGCGCTTGCAAGTTGTTTGTTGTTCGCTTGGCACAATCACGATGTAGCGCGTAAACTGCGCTTTCAAGTCGTTTGTTGTTCGCGGCGCTTTGCACAATCACGATGTAGCGCGTGAACTCCGTGTACAGGTTGTTTGTTTTTCGCTTGGCACAATCACGATGTAGCGTGTAAACTGCGCTTGCAAGTTGTTTGTTGTTCGCTTTGCACAATCACGATGTAGCGCTAGAGATGTCAAGAAAAAAAAATTTTCTATTTTTTTTTCTTTTTAAAAAAAATAATTTTTTTTTAAATTTTTTTTTTTAAAAATGAAAGTTGTTCAGAATTTTTCAGGGAGTCCGAATATCACCATCTGAGGAGCCACCGACTTACCATATGACCCCCACTCATATGGGAGGAGGGTGAAAATTTCAGACTTGGTTTCGGCGACCCCATTTTCCCACCGACGACATCACGTCTCGTGTTTTGCCTCTCAATTCACCTCAAATAACATGGAAACAAGTTCCACAACAAACCGGTGTGATCATGCTGACGACACGAGGCAGCAACGAGCAACCAACGAAGTTACGCTTGCAGTGGCAGACAGTGCAATTTCCACCTTTCGAGATCCTGAAAAACGATGCGTAAATGTGAGTTCTCTGCTTCTATCTCACCTTAGCGACATCGGAATTTGTTGAACTAGCCTTTGCGACGCTCAAGTACTTCAATGCGCGAGTCGATCATCACTCACCAAGGCTGAAAACAGTCGATAAATCAATCCAGAATACCACCTGCAGCGTTGAAGACTAAGTGACAAGGTAAAGTCAAAGAAAATTTTTGTTGAACTTTCGAAAAATTATGCCAAAAACGGCATTTTCAGGGCACATTAAAGAAAAAATTTCAAAAATTTTTAATAAAAAAAATAAAAAAAATGCTCATTTTTTTTTTTACTTTTTTAAAAAAAAAAATTAAAAAAAAAATTTTTTTTGACCCTTACATCTCTATGTAGCGCGTAAACTGCGCTTGCAAGTTGTTTGTTGTTCGCTTTCACAATCACGATGTAGCGCGTAAAATGCGCTTGCAAGTTGTTTGTTGTTCGCTTTCACAATCACGATGTAGCGCGTAAAATGCGCTTGCAAGTTGTTTGTTGTTCGCTTTCACAATCACGATGTAGCGCGTAAACTGCGCTTGCAAATTGTTTGTTGTTCGCTTTCACAATCACGATGTAGCGCGTAAAATGCGCTTGCAAGTTGTTTGTTGTTCGCTTTCACAATCACGATGTAGCGCGTAAACTGCGCTTGCAAGTTGTTTGTTGTTCGCTTGGCACAATCACGATGTAGCGCGTGAACTCCGCTACAAGTTGTTTGTTATTAGCTTGGCACAATCACGATGCAGCGCGTAAACTGCGCTTGCAAGTTGTTTGTTGTTCGCTTGGCACAATCACGATGTAGCGCGTAAACTGCGCTTTCAAGTCGTTTGTTGTTCGCGGCGCTTTGCACAATAACGATGCAGCGCGTAAACTGCGCTTGCAAGTTGTTTGTTGTTCGCTTGGCACAATCACGATGTAGCGCGTAAACTCCGTGTACAGGTTGTTTGTTGTTCGCTTTGGCACAATCACGATGTAGCGCGTAAACTGCGCTTGCAAGTTGTTTGTTGTTCGCTTTGCACAATCACGATGTAGCGCGTAAACTGCGCTTGCAAGTTGTTTGTTGTTCGCTTGGCACAATCACGATGTAGCGCGTAAACTCCGCTTACAAGTTGTTTGTTGTTCGCTTTGCACAATCACGATGTGGCGCGTAAACTGCGCTTGCAACTTGTTTGTTGTTCGCTTAGCACAATCACGATGTAGCGCGTAAACTGCGCTTGCAAGTTGTTTGTTGTTCGCTTTCACAATCACGATGTATCGCGTAAAATGCGCTTGCAAGTTGTTTGTTGTTCGCTTTCACAATCACGATGTAGCGCGTAAACTGCGCTTGCAAATTGTTTGTTGTTCGCTTTGCACAATCACGATGTAGCGCGTAAACTGCGCTTGCAAGTTGTTTGTTGTTCGCTTGGCACAATCACGATGTAGCGCGTGAACTCCGCTACAAGTTGTTTGTTATTAGCTTGGCACAATCACGATGCAGCGCGTAAACTGCGCTTGCAAGTTGTTTGTTGTTCGCTTGGCACAATCACGATGTAGCGCGTAAGCTGCGCTTTCAAGTCGTTTGTTGTTCGCGGCGCTTTGCACAATCACGATGTAGCGCGTAAGCTGCGCTTTCAAGTCGTTTGTTGTTCGCGGCGCTTTGCACAATCACGATGTAGCGCGCAAACTGCGCTTGCAAGTTGTTTGCTGTTTGCTTGGCACAATCACGATGTAGCGCGTGAACTCCGCTATAAGTTGTATGTTATTCGCGTTGCATAATCCCGCACGACAAGACAACAAAAACAACAACAACAGTGACAAAGACATCAAAAACAACAATGGTGAGAAAGGCACACACAAAAAGAGCAAAAACAAAGACGCAAACAACACTGGTAACCTAAAAAAATACAAATTCAAAGACACTGTTGGCGAAACACGGCCTACTATCGTAGTTAAAACATTGTCCAACAAAGAAATAGAAAAAAATACAACAAATTCAGCACGCCGAGAGGCATCACGGATATTTTATTCGTACCCAGAATTGAGTGATGCTTGATTGTTCCATGGCGTTTCGTTTTGTTTGTTTTTTGGTTGTCATTCAAAGTTACAGTAAAACTGTATGAATGCGCCTTAATATTAATCTGCTAATCGATCATTAAAACTTATGCCACACTGTTAGTTTTCATCTTTGCTGACTTTTGCGGAATGCGCATTTGTCATTGTCATGTTGAAAACTGTGCTAGCAGTTCGGGATTCCGCCAACTCATTATGTAAAAAAAGTTGTTTTATAAACATGTATCTGATAGTACATGGTCAGACCAAAAGAGCTCAAGCATTAAAAAAACATAAAATATTGTGACAAGTCGGTCAATGCCAGGCATATGACCAGCATATATCACTGGCATTAATCGGCTTGTGATAGGTTTGGCAAAGGCTAAGTTGGAGCGGCCGTTTACCACCCACTTTAATGATGGATCATTACATTTGAATTAAGCGCAGCATAAAATTAGTTTCAATAACTCTTTTAAGTATGATTGGATTCGGAATACGGTAAAGTCACGTTGCGCACGCAGCATGTGACGGGATTTTGCATATTATGTACATATCATGCATAATTATTACTGATGTTATATGATTTTATGAGACCGGAAATCGTTTTGACAATTATGAGCTCCTAGAACTTGTTCAGTCATATCAATGACGCCACAACCTTTTCAGCTAACACTGTTTTTTTTCACTCAAACACATTCGAAAGCATAGTTTTTTCAGAACTTCAGACTCACTTGCTTCAGTGGAACCCTAATCTTCTTCAGCTAAGTTGTATTCATTCCACTGATTTTACCTCTAAGCTACAGATAGACTTTCACTTGAGGCTTATCTCAAGGCGGCAAAGAAAGTGTGAAGTACAGAAGGATACCAGTGGAAATGCCGACTAGAGCATTATGAAACAGTCACCATTTCTGCTCGCAGCGCAACGAAATAGCAAAAAGTGTGCGGTGATTTTGCTGCTATACACGATCACAGTGGCGCAATACTTGCAGGTGTTTACGGTCAGTGAATGAACGATGCACGTTGCCCAGTCGAACTCTAAATTATAGGCAATCAGCTGATTGGTTGGTGATCATGTGATGCATGTTTTCTGTGCAAACCCAACTCCGCCCCCACAGCAATGTACGCATGGAAAGCACGCATCACGTGATCTCCAACCAATTAGCTGATTCCTTATAATTTGCAGTTCGACTGTATGTTCGTAATCGTGTTCGAAAGGCTACTCAACAAAAAGTTCAACAAATACAATTCGACTGTATGGCGTACTCGCTAAATTTAAAACATGTTACTCCTTGTGTGTGTTGCGGAGGCAGCGCGCTACAAGCAACCATCTTCATTGTAAATTCTGCACATTGTAGACGCCAAGCGCAACAAGCAATAATGCGGTTGTCGAAAGTAGCAACAATGACGACGAAAACGAACCACGCTGCCCACCGAATGCGCAAAGGAAACGTCCAATCGGCCAGTCCAACCGCGCTGTGTTGCAACCTAACAAGCGTAGGATTGTGAAATCAACGTCACGGCAACACCGGAAAAACGTTATCGTTCGAAAGTTTCACTTTCACGCGCTGCACAAAACGGGCAGCAGTATGATACGCGAGCGAATTCTGCGGCCATACTGCGCGGAGGCGAAACTGAACTGTCTGACGTTTTTGAATTGCCGCCACCCGCCGCAGTTGGGGCGAGTCATTCAAGGTGGTTATATTTACTTTTAGTCAATTTGTCTATCGGGTTTGGAGACACGATGGTATACCAATCTGCGTTGGCTCGTTGGTTTTGTTTGCTGACGCGATTCAAACCCAACTAAAAACTGAAACCACCATATTACTGAAGCAGAATGCCAGAGCTGGGAAGTTCTTTGTGCCCAAAATTATCTAAAAATGCGGGAGACGCATATAAAAGGAGGAATATGGCTTTGTGTAAGCAGTGAAAGACTTGGCTCGACAACGCTTTTCAAGTCTCGGATGTTGTACACATGGTTACAAGTGTGTACATAAGAGCCATATTTTTGCGCCGTTTATTCATTATTTCCGTTGCACATGGCAACCCTCGTACTCGTACATTGTAGACAAATGAAACTTTCACATTTGCGGTATTTCGGGCATTTAGCGAGCGACCACTAAAGCGAAAACCACTGAAATAACAATCAGACTTTAGATCGCTGACACTGGTTTGCCCAGGACAAAGTGTATCGCAGAGGCATTGGTTTACTCAATGTCCCCTTCTGTGGCAAAGGCAATGGCTCACGGGACGGACGGTTTAGCCTACATTCATACTCTCACGCAAATCAACAAGAGTTTGGTAAAAATGGTGAAAATTAACGGAAGACAACACCTTTTCGTCACTGGTGCTGGTGTGCACACAGCGATACGTACATGTACGTTAGCAACGATACAACCACATGAAGCAATGTCTTGCAGTCTCTGATTTTTCTATTTTTGCACAGAATTTACAGATTCTTGATTTACAGAAGTTCTGCACAGAATTTGCACAGAATTTCGCTCATGATGTGATTTCGGACGAAACTGGAAAGGACAGTCAAAAAATAATTTTAAAACTTTTTCACGCTTTTCAGCAAAACAAACGCGGCGCAAAAATATAGCTCTTATGTACTTGTATCCGTGTGTACATCAGAGATTTGAAAAGAGTTGTCGAGCCAAGTTTCTCACTGCTTACACAAAGCCATATTCCTCCTTTTATATGCGTCTCCCGCATTTTTAGATAATAGAGTCTTGCCTACGTTGAATAGACTCTCGATAACTGACCAAATGCGTGTTTCCAAACAGAAAACGACAACACTGTTGTTTTTTTTTGGTTTGTGATGCCGAGAACTGCTAGAAATGCACACGCTTCTTGTCACTGTACACACTGGGCATGCAAAAATCTGCACACAATGAAACATACGAAGGGGCAACTTATCGATTGGTGCTGACTACCGAACGATAAGGCTCGTGTTTCACACCTAGTCAATTATTATAAAAACGATCTGGCAAGTTGCTGATTTGGCGATTCACAGCTCCTCCGGGGGGCAGCGAAGCCAGGCCGCCGGCTAAACCCGGGGGTCGTGGCCGAGTCCGGCTTTGGGGTTGCCGGAGCGGGTGTAAAAGCCTGTGCGTCCCCCGTGTTTCGCTGGGTGTGTGATTGGCACGGATGAAGCAGGCCCATAACTATTACCCATGGTAATAGGGGCTTGTGGCTCCGTCGCCACCACCCTTTTTTTATTTTTTGAACAAAAAACTTGGACTTACATGTAAATTGGTTTTTAAGGCAATTTGGTGTGCAGATTTTTGCATGCCCAGTGTGTACAGTGTCAAGAAGCGTGTGCATTTCTAGCAGTTCTCTGCATCACAAACCAAAAAAAACAACAGTGTTGTCGTTTTCTGTTTGGAAACACGCATTTGGTCAGTTATCGAGAGTCTATTCAACGTAGGCAAGACTCTATTCAACGTAGGGCACCCATGGGCAGCGAGTTTCACGTTTCAGTTTCATTGCGTTTGTTTGCGATGTTGTGCCCAATTATTGCCATCACCCACGAACCAAACCCGCAACCCGCAAAACGCACAAAGCGTTGTCTGCCTTGAAACTGTCCGGCAGCACGTAAGGCATGGTGGCGTTCGGCCAGCGATACTGGTCTCCGACGATCGCTGCCCTGCCCATTCCGGGCGCCATGAGCAAGCATCACAAAGCAAAAAAAACATCAACAGTGTTGTCCTTTTCTGTTGTTTGGAAACATATGCGTTGGTCAGTTATCGAAAGTCTATTCAAGGTAGGCGCACCCATGGGCAGCGAGTTTCACTCCAACATGAATAGTGGTATTATCATGCGGATGCGCGAGCGAGCGTAGCGAGCGGAGAGCGCATCACGCATAATATGAGCCGTTATCCCCTCGCGCGCTTTTTTCAAATTTGCTCGCTGCGTCCTGCGAGCATAGTATAAGCCACAAACTTGGTTCCGTGCACACGAAACGAACACCCAAAGTTGTGCTTGGAGCCGCGAAAAAAATTTTTATCCGACTACTTTTCATACGCTGTAGACACGAAAAACCTATTCTGAAAACAGTGTTACTTCTTTCCCTTTGTCCTTTTTTTTTCAGCTATGTAATCAACATGTGTTCGCCCTTTCAATTTTTGCCTGCGACACTTTCACAGTCGAACAAAAATGTTCCCTGGGGTAATTCCACCCGGAGATTTTGAAAATTGAGTTAATTTTTTACCCCGACCCTGTTTTTGGGTAAAAATTGGGCAATTTTAATTGTTCGGAGGGTTTTCACCTGGTTTTAAGTGTTCGCCCTTTCAATTTTTAGCTGGGACACTTTCACAGTTGAACAAAAATGTTTCCTAGGGTAATTTCATCCGTATTTTTTGAAAATTTAGTTATTTTTTTTGCCCGGGCACTTTTTTGAGTCAAAATTGTGCATTCTTTGAAAGTTCGTAGCATTTTGACTGGGTATCAGTTTTTCACTCTTACAAATTTTGTCTGAGCTGCGAAAAATAGTAGGAAAAAAGTCTAGTCCGTAGTAATTCAATGCGCTGATCACGGATTTTGGGTTAGTTTTCTTACGTGAGCAACTCTAGATGCTGAATCGTGACGATTTCGGGCGAATCGGCCGTCGAAATTGGCGAAATCGGTCCAGAAACGAAAAACAAGAAAAGATTGTTTTCCAGGGTAATTCAATGCGCTGATCACGGATTTTGGGTTAGTTTTCTTACGTGAGCAACTCTAGATACCGAATCGTGACGATTTCGGGCGAATCGGCCGTCGAAATTGGCGAAATCGGTCCAGAAACGAAAAACAAGAAAAGGGTGTTTTCCAGGGTAATTCAATGCGCTGATTACGGATTTTGGGTTAGTTTTCTTACGTGAGCAACTCTAGATACTGAATCGTGACGATTTCGGGCGAATCGGCCGTGGAAATTGGCGAAATCGGCCCAGAAACGAAAAATAAGAAAAGGATGTTTTCCAGGGTAATTCAATGCGCTGATCACGGATTTTGTGTTAGTTTTTTTATGTGAGCAACTCTAGATACTGAATCGTGACGATTTCGGGCGAATCGGCCGTGGAAATTGGCGAAATTGGTCCAGAAATGAAAAACAAAAAAACGGTGTTTTCCATGGTTATTAAATACACTGATCACGGATTTTGTGATAGTTTTTTCATGTGAGCAACTCTAGATACCGAATCGTGACGATTTCGGGCGAATCGGCCGTGGAATTTAGTGAAACCGGTCCAGAAATGAAAAACAAGAAGTCGGTGTTTTCTATGGTAATTCATTGCGCCGATCACGGCTTTTGGGTCAGTTTTCTTATGTGAGCAATTTCTAGGTACTGAATCGTGACGATTTTGGGCGAATCGGCCGTAGAAATAGCATAGACGAAATTGGCCTAAAAACGAAAAATGAAAAACCTGAGTTGTGTGCCCAACGTATTGTGATTTTGGTCCGACCTTCGGGGCTTATGTAAAAGTCAGAATATTATCTAAAAATGCGGGAGACGCATATAAAAGGAGGAATATGGCCTTGTGTAAGCAGTGAAAGACTTGGCTCGACAACCTTTTCAAGTCTCTGATGTGGTACACACGGATACAAGTACATAAGAGTCATATTTTTGCGCCGTTTATTTTTTATTTAGATTGCAAGTGGCAACCCTCGTACATTGTAGACAAATGAAACTTTCACATTTGCCTTTTTCTAGCATTTAGCGACCTCTAAAACCACTAAAATGACGATCAGACTTTAGATCGCTGACACTGGTTTGCACAAAGTGTATCGCAGAGGCATTGGGAACGCAAGGTCTCCTTCTGTGGCAATGACTCACCGGTTTATCCTGGCACAAGAGTTTGGTAAAAAGGGTGAAAATCAACGGAAGACAACACTTTTTGCACTGGTGCTGCTGTATGCACAGCGGTGCGTACGTTAGCAACAACGATAAAGCTACATGCAGCAATGTTTTGCAATCTCTGATGTTTCTGTTTTTTGCACAGAATTTACAGTATAGCCGATTAAACATGGCAGCTTTTTTCAGGGTGCAAGGAGCGCGCGAATTTTGAATAAAAGAGAAAGAAGTTCAGAAACCAAATTGTATGCCAAATTTGACGCGTTTTTTAAGCTAATGGATTATCCGTATTATTCTGTTTATTCTTTCTCCCTTGCACACATGATTGGAAATTATGTTGGCATTTTTGAAAAAGACAACTCCTAGTCAGCGACTAATCCCGCCTTGACGGACTGCCTCATTTATTCGGCCATGCTGTTCAGAATTTCGCACATGATGTGATTTTAGACTAAACTGAAGAGGACAATTGAAAAATATCTAGATAACTTCAAAATTTTTACGCTTTTCAACAAGCTTGTAAACAACAAACGCGGCGCAAAAATATGACTCTTATGTACTTGTATCCGTGTGTACCACATCAGAGACTTGAAAAGGTTGTCGAGCCAAGTCTTTCACTGCTTACACAAGGCCATATTCCTCCTTTTATATGCGTCTCCCGCATTTTTAGATATCTAAAAATGCGGGAGACGCATATAAAAGGAGGAATATTTATCAGTCGATGCAACCAGCCAATCACTCCTGCTTAACCGTATTGCAAACCGCTGTTGTTCGAAACTAACGGCCACCACTCCGTTTCAGCGTGTTTTCAAAATCGTTCCGTTGCGCACAACCACCAGACTGACGTCAGCTTTGGCGACTTCACGGTGTGGCGTCTGGAGAATGGCTGCTGTCCGGCATTGGCGGCAATGAAACAGCGAGGCTTGGATGCGATCGTGGAGCACATGTCACTCGGTTGGACGGCTTTTTAGTCATGGCAAAGTTCCAAAACTTTTTAGACATTCGTCTGTTTTTAAAGGCAGACTTGTTTTTGTTTTTGTTTTTGTCACAGACTATGAGTTGTGTCTTTTTTTAGAGATGCCAAAAAAATTCCGAATCATCTGTGCAAGGGAGAAAGAATGAACAGAATAGCACGAAGAATCCATTAGTCTGAAACAAATACGTCAAATTTGGCACACAATTTGGTTTCTGAACGTCTTTTTTTCTTTCATTCATAAAATTTCGCGCGCTCCTTGCACCCTGAAAAAAGCTGCCATGTTTACTTGGCCATTCCGTATATGCATGCAGAACTTTCAGGGTTACCGGAAAATCGTGAATTTCTCGATGACTACCTGGGCTCAGAGGATGTGTTTCGATTTACTTTCATCCGAGATCCGGTGTTGCAGTTCGTGTCAAATTATCTCGAGAAATTTCGAAACCGGTATGTAAAAGCTTCAAAATGGCGCTCATTCGACGTTAGCCACGGATCCAGAAAGCTTGGAAAGCAAAGCAAAGAAAAGTCATTGAAAACTTTTTCACGGACCCGTCGTGTTCGTTTAGGTTTGCGGCGCGCTTCGTGGTCTGGTACAGCACTTTGTATTGTCAATTTTTTACGTTCTGCGACTCAGTATTGACGAGAGCCGCGTAGAAAAGAAATTAATTTCAATCTTTATGCGGCAATTCAAAATAGCCAAAAAGGCTTGCCGGCCATATTTCGGGCACTCGGATCACTTCACCAATTTTGAATGCCCGCCTCTTGCATGACGCTGTTCGTCTATCTATGCGTGCTCTGAGTCTCGGAACCAAAATAAAAGATAATATAAACACTTTCAACATGTGATGTATAAGAAAGAACTTCTTTTGGCATTATTTCATTTGTTCTCAGAGACCAAGTGAAGCGTGTACCATCGTTGGAAGTGCTCATACATTGGTTTTGGCAACTGAGCATCGGCGCAATCGACAACAAGACTCTTTCGCCATCGAATATTCAGCTTTACAATTTGCTCAGCAACCATCAGGCGAAATATCTCGGGTGGAATGCATGCGCCGACAATGGTGAGTGGAATAATTGTGCTCGCAATCGTTGAACTGCAACAATGGCCCCGGCTGAAAAACATCGCTTAAAATCACCGTTCGTTCGTTCGTTTCTAGTCTAAAAAATGTACAGATTGTGCATATGAAACGCTTTCAGTCAATATTCAACTCCAACTTGAAGAACACAGCCCATCTTTTCCAGCCAGCTCGAACGCCTATGCCGGCTGTTTCGACAATCTAGCACAAGTGCTACAGTACCTCGACCGAATGAACTTTGTCGGTTTGACCGACCAGATGTCTCACAGTCTCTACGTGCTGCAGCGACGCACTGGCTGGCCACTGAAGTACTTTCCGCTGTCGCCGCTGTCGAGACGGCCGAAGTTGCTCGTTGTCGCCGACGATCGTCAGCGGCGTCGCACTCGTAAACCGGCGAAAACGCTGGCGACAATTGACCAGAGAACGATGAAAACCGAGGAGAATAATGCGAAACGCAACCGGTTCGCTGGGGACACCGACGACGACGACCCGAACAAGTACGCCTTCGACGAGAACGGTCTGCAGCAGGCGGCGATGCGCGTGCGGACGCTGTCGGACGAACAGGTGCGCAAGGTGCAGCGCATCCAATTCGCCGACATGCACCTGTACCGGAGAGCACTGTCGACGTTCCATTCGTATCCGGAACTGAGTGATTTTTGATTGCGGTACTCTTGTTTTTGTTCTGGGAGTAAACGTTGTTCCAGTGCTTGCTTCCGGGTTTTTATTGTTGGAATGGTCATCTGATGGCGTATTTGTGTGTGTGCGTGTGTCACTAATAAAACCGTCGGTGATCAGCAAACCAACATCCTTAGGCTTAGTGTTGGGCTTAGGCTTAGGCTTATCTTAGGTTTAGGCTTACGCTTAGGCTTAGGCTTATCTTAGGTTTAGGCTTTGGCTTAGGCTTAGGCTTAGGCTTAGATTTAGGCTTAGGCTTAGGCTTAGGTTTAGGCTTAGGCTTAAGCTTAGGCTTAGGCTTATCTTGGGTTTAGGCTTAGGCTTAGGCTTAGGCTTAGGCTTATGCTGAGGCTTAGGCTTAGGCTTAGGCTTGGGCTTAGGGTTAGGCTTAGGCTTAGGCTTAAGCTTAGGCTTAGGCTTAGGCTTAGGGTATGGCTTAGACGTAGGCTTAGGCTTAGGCTTAGGTTTAGGTTTAGGCTTAGGCTTAGGCTTAGGCTTAGGCTTAGACTTGGGCTTAGGGTTAGCTTAGCTTAGGCTTAGCTTAGGCTTAGGCTTAGGCTTAGGCTTAGCTTGGGCTTAGGGTTAGGCTTAGCTTAGGCTTAGCTTAGGCTTAGGCTTAGGCTTGGGTTTAGGCTTAGGCTTAGGATTAGGCTAACACTGGGTATGCTCACTTTTTGGTATTTGGTCTTTTTTCAACAATAAAGAAGCGACTGTCTGGTCCCCATATTTTGTTGGTGTAAACAAGTTCTACTGGGCAACGCTGAGTTTTCGCATTTTCCCATTTTCCACGTTTTTCGGATTATTGGCTGCACTGTTTCATTAGCGTTTATGGCATTTTGTAACAGTAATCAAGCCATAAATTCCAAGAGATAATGATGAAACCAATGAAATTTGTCGCATCCAGTTATTATGATCACCGTTTCAATAAATTGCATTTACTTTTAATGGTGCGCTGGCGCTGGGAAAGTATTTGGCCAAAATCTATCCATATTTGGCACACAGTTGTACTGTATCATTTACGTGTCCGCACATATGAAGCGGTCATAGTTTGTTTATCACCCTATTAGCTGAATGACAAGTCGATAGGAATAACTATGTATCAGATACATTGCAAAGTAAATATAGTAATATTTTGACGACTGATGCTAGCGATTAGTTCTGTCAGATTCGGTATAATTAGCCCGCACTACATCAAAATAGACAATTTGTCAAAAACCAGTTTGTCAGTGATCGCCGTCGAAGGTAATCTATTACCTTTCTTCTTGAACGTGTCCCACCCACAATATGCGTTTTCACTCACAGATACAGAAAATGGTTCATGGCTGTGCGGCAGTTACTCCGCCTTCTTCGCACGAAAAGATAACAGCTAATGACCTATTTTTTAAGCGTGTCCCACTGAAATGACAACATGTGCCGCCAAACATAGCAGATTTCTTCCCGTAAACAACTGGTGAATGTCGAATCAGTCACACCAAACTGACATTTTAGTGCCTGTACTTTGACAAACGGGCGTTTTAAAGCAAATAACGTCATTTTAGTCCGGACACGTTTGAATAAATCCACAATACAATTATTACCGGTACTACGCTGAAAAGTCGCCGTGATGCTAACCATGTTGGTGTCCAGCCCATTCCATACCTTTACTAGTACCATTCATGGCGCCCATCTTGGTGACCATATTGATGTCCATAAGAAAAACGCACGACAGAATAATTTTAGCTTAACATAGACACTCTGAAGTGATTGTAAGGCCAAAACTTTCAAGGGCATACAGAAAATACAAAAAAGAAAAATGGACGCCAAGACGATCTTCACCAGAATGGATACCAACCATCCTTCCTGCCGACTTTCTTCTGCGTGACAGCTAGCAACATTGAAATGCAATAACAACGATTACAAACGTGCGACACATTTGAACAAACATGATCCGACGCACGGTGTTGCGTCTATTCGGTGTGATTCTATTGGTCTACACCATCACGGTGGCGCAGTACTCACGGATGCTGAGGGTTGGTGCATGGTTGTGTTGAAGAATAGTAAACAAGCTTTGTGCACTTTTGCTTCGGTTGGCTTTTGGCCACGCATATATGCGTAAAAACGATGTTATACATACGTCAGTTTTTGCTTTGTGGGCTGCGGACTGACACCGCGAGGGCTGGACACTGTTTTTGCGGTTTCGCCCTGTAAGCGAAGACCGCGGCGACCCCGGGCTCGTCAGTTCGACAAGTCGCCAGACCGCACAGTCTCACAAATGCACGTGCGCCGAGGGGTGGTAATGGCTGCACTTTTCTTTCAGCAAAACAGAGAGAGCAAAAAGCAGATAAAAGAGTCGGAAACATTACACACAGAAAAATGATGCACATGTTCGTGCAGATAGATCCACAAACACGTGCACTTACATTTGTACATGCAATAGCTTTTGTTAAGCAAAAACAGCTTGTTTTGTTTGGAAACAATGCAAATGGCCGTTTTTTTCAATGAAAGCGAATCTGAATCGATGCATGTGCACGAGCTTGTGCATCTGCATCAGCAAGTGCACAAAAATATGCATCTGCACATGAATTATTCATCTGCGTAAAACTGCGAATTGCTGTTTTTTTGTTCACACAGGATTTGAATCAGGCATCAATTGCCCAAGAAGTTGAACCGTGCTCACAAGAATCCATGGGACAGGAGAAGGAAATAATCACCACCATTGGCCGCACAGCATCGAAATCTCGGCTGACCAATCAGTCAGCAGTTCGAAAATTCCTCTTCCATGCGCTGCAAAAGACGGGCAGCTCCATGGTGCGAGAGCGAATCCTGATTCCGTACTGCACCGAGGCTCGACTGAATTGCCTGACGTTTTTGAATTGCCGCCATCCGGCGCGATTTGGACGACGGATTCAAGGTATCACTTTTGTTTTTTTTCAGTTCTGCGACTCAACATGCGCGCACGGACAGAAAGCATTTTGATGTTTGACGCGGGAATCATGCGGATGCGCGAGCGAGCGAAGCGAGCGGACAGCGCATCACGCATTATATGGCTGAACATTGACTCGCGCGCGTTTTCAAAATTTCATCGCTGTCCTGCAGCAACTAATATGCATGCTACAAACTTGTTACTGTGCACACGAATAGACCTGTAGCGGATGCAAACTGAGCCGAAGAAAAAATTTCGCCAGACTTCTTTACGTACGTTGTAGACGCTAATAACCTATTCTGAAAAGTTGGTTACTTATTTTTGTTTCTCCTTTTTTTCAGCTATGTAATCATGCGGATGCGCGAGCGAGCGTCAGCGAGCGGACAGCGCATCACGCATTATATGAGCCGTTATCCTCTCGCGCGCGTTTTTCAAATTTGCTCGCTTCCTCCAGCGAGCATAGTATAAGCCACAAACTTGGTTCTGTGCACACGAAACGAACACCCAAAGTTGTGCTTGGAGCCGCGAAAAAATTTTTATCCGACTACTTTTCATACGCTGTAGACACGAAAAACCTATTCTGAAAACAGTGTTACTTATTTTTCTATCTCTTTTTTTTTTTCCGGTATGTAATCAACATGTGTTCGCGCTTTCAGTTTTTACCTGCGACACGTTCACAGTCTAGCAAGAATGTTTCCTGGGGTAATTTCATCCGTAGATTTGGAAAAATGGGTTAATTTTTTGCCCCGACCACTTTTTTTGGGTAAAAATTTGGGCATTTTTAAAAGTTCGCAGCGTTTTCACCGGGTTTCAAGTGTTCGCCCTTTCAATTTTTAGCTGGGACACTTTCACAGTTGAAGAAAAATGTTTCCTAGGGTAATTTCATCCGTAGATTTGGAAAAATGAGTTAATTTTTTGCCCCGACCCCTTTTTGGGGTAAAAATTGGGCTTTTTTGAAAGTTCGCAGGGTTGTCACCTGGTTTTAAGTGTTCGCCCTTTCAATTTTTAGCTGGGACACTTTCACAGTTGAACAAGAATTTTTCCTCGGGTAAATTCATCCGTAGATTCTGAAAATTTAGTTTATTTTTTGCCCGGGCATTTTTTTGGGTCAAAATTGTGCATTTTTTGAAAATTCGTAGCATTTTGACTGGGTATCATTTTTTCAGTCTTACAAATTTTGTCTGAGCTACGAAAAATAGCAGAAATGTTTAGTCCGTAGGAATTCAATACGCTGATCACGGATTTTGGGATAGTTTTCTTACGTGAGCAACTCTAGATGCTGAATCGTGACGATTTCGGGCGAATCGGCCGTGGAAGTTGGCGAAATCGGTCCAGAAACGAAAAACAAGAAAAGGGTGTTTTCCAGGGTAATTCAATGCGCTGATCACGAATTTTGGGTTAGTTTTCTTACGCGAGCAACTCTAGATGCTGAATCGTGACGATTTCGGGCGAATCGGCCGTGGAAATTGGCGAAATCGGTCCAGAAACGAAAAACAAGAAAAGGGTGTTTTCCAGGGTAATTCAATGCGCTGATCACGAATTTTGGGTTAGTTTTCTTACGTGAGCAACTCTAGATGCTGAATCGTGACGATTTCGGGCGAATCGGCCGTGGAAGTTGGCGAAATCGGTCCAGAAACGAAAAACAAGAAAAGGGTGTTTTCCAGGGTAATTCAATGCGCTGATCACGAATTTTGGGTTAGTTTTCTTACGTGAGCAACTCTAGACGCTGAATCGTGACGATTTCGGGCGAATCGGGCGTGGAAGTTGGCGAAATCGGTCCAGAAACGAAAAACAAGAAAAGCGTGTTTTCCAGGGTAATTCAATGCGCTGATCACGGATTTTGGGTTAGTTTTCTTACGTGAGCAACTCTAGATGCTGAATCGTGACGATTTCGGGCGAATCGGCCGTGGAAGTTGGCGAAATCGGTCCAGAAACGAAAAACAAGAAAAGGGTGTTTTCCAGGGTAATTCAATGCGCTGATCACAGATTTTGGGTTAGTTTTCTTACGTGAGCAACTCTAGATGCTGAATCGTGACGATTTCGGGCGAATCGGCCGTGGAAGTTGGCGAAATCGGTCCAGAAACGAAAAACAAGAAAAGGGTGTTTTCCAGGGTAATTCAACGCGCTGATCACGGATTTTGGGTTAGTTTTCTTACGTGAGCAACTCTAGATGCTGAATCGTGACGATTTCGGGCGAATCGGCCGTGGAAGTTGGCGAAATCGGTCCAGAAACGAAAAACAAGAAAAGGGTGTTTTCCAGGGTAATTCAATGCGCTGATCACGAATTTTGGGTTAGTTTTCTTACGTGAGCAACTCTAGATGCTGAATCGTGACGATTTCGGGCGAATCGGCCGTGGAAGTTGGCGAAATTGGTCCAGGAACGAAAAACAAGAAAAGGGTGTTTTCCAGGGTAATTCAATCCGCTGATCACGAATTTTGGGTTAGTTTTCTTACGTGAGCAACTTTAGATACTGAATCGTGACGATTTCGGGCGAATCGGCCGTGGAAATTGGCGAAATCGGTCCAGAAATGAAAAACGAGAAAACGGTTTTTCTAGGGTAATTCAATGTGCTGATCACGGGTTTTGGGTTAGTTTTCTTGTATGAGCAACTCTAGATACTGAATCGTGACGATTTATGGTGAATCGGCCGTGGAATTTAGCGAAACCGGTCCAGAAATGAAAAACAAGAAAACGGTGTTTTCCATGGTAATTCATTACGCCGATCACGGCTTTTGGGTCAGTTTTTCTTTTGTGAGCGATTCTAGGTACTGAATCGTGACGATTTTGGGGAATCGGCCGTAGAAATGGCATAGGAGAAATCGGCCTAAAAACGAAAAATAAAAAACCTGAGTTGTCCGGGGTTTAGAAGAATGTGTGACCAACGAATTGTGATTTTGGTCCGACCTTCGGGGCTTATGTAAAAGTCAGAATATTATCTAAAAATGCGTGAGACGCATATAAAAGGAGGAATATGGCCTTGTGTAAGCAGTGAAAGACTTGGCTCGACAACGCTTTTCAAGTCTCTGATGTGGTACACACGGATACAAGTACATAAGGGTCATATTTTTGCGCCGCGTTTGTTTTTTTTTTTGAAGCACGCCCCCCACCGATTCCGGAAACCCGAAGGTACCAAACTCCGGTGGGATTGGGGAATGGACGGCTCACCATCCCGTGGAACCAATACCCTCGGCATGTGAGGGGGGCAGCCTCTAAGCCCCGCTCTGTCCTGGGGGCACCAGTGATCTTAGCCCGATTTCGGTTTCGGTGGCCTGCGGTCGCTATATCCCCGGAGGGCAGCGAATCCGAAAGTTTTCGTTTTCGTTTTCGTTTTGCTGAAAAGCGTAAAACTTTGAAGTTATTTTTTAATTGTTCTCTTCGATTTAATCTAAAATCACGCCATGTGCGAAATTCTGTAAATTCTGTGCAAAAACAGAAACATCAGAAATTGCAAAATATTGCTGCATGTAGCTTTATCGTTGTTGTTAACGTACGCACCGCTGTGTACACACCAGCACCAGTGACAAAAAGGAGTTGTCTTCCGTTGATTTTCACCTTTGTTACCGGTGTCACCTTCAACTAGTGTGGCAGGATAAACCGTCTGTCCCGTGAGTCATTGCCTTTGCCACAGGAGACCTTGCGTTCCGCAATGCTTCTGCGATACAATTTGTCCTGAACAAACCAGTGTCAGCGAGCTAAAGTCTGATTGTTATTTTAGTAGTTTTAGTGGTCGCTAAATGCCCGAAATCCGCAAATGTGAAAGGTCATTTGTCTACAATACAAAGCACGAGGGTTGCCATGTGCAACCGAAATCATAAATAAACGGCGCAAAAATATGACTCTTATGTACTTGTATCCGTGTGTACCACATCAGAGACTTGAAAAGCGTTGTCGAGCCAAGTCTTTCACTGCTTACACAAGGCCATATTCCTCCTTTTATATGCGTCTCACGCATTTTTAGATAATACCCCCCCCCCACCCCGGGGGGGGGAAATCGGGGTTTAACAAAACTCTCACAAAAAAACAACCCTTTTTCCACAGATTTTTTTTTTTACACCCTTTTTATTGAAATACCATAACTCACCATTCTTCACAATTTCACCAATTCACTCATTCAGCCACTGAATTCGCTGGGTATGTGTTTCAAACAGGTTTCCAATTAACCCCCATGGGGGATTATTTGTGGGGGGGGATTATTTGGAAACTGGTCGGGGGGGTGGGGGTTTATTGGTGGGGGGGGGGGATTAATGGTGGGGGGGGGGGTTTAATGGGGGTAATACGGTAATGCAACCTGCAACCCAATTCTAGCTGCAAAATTTTGCGACTTTTTCGAATATTTTTAGTATTCGAATAATTGATTGCATTTTCTTTGTGCATTGACCGAGGGCAATTATCGACTTCCAACTAAACAAGCTTAACGAATTTCCGTTTCAGCATGTTTTCAAAATCGTTCCGTTGCGCACAACCACCAGACTGACGTCAGCTTTGGCGACTTCACGTTGTGGCGTATGGAGAATGGCTGCTGTCCGGCATTGGCGGCGATGAAACAGCGAGGCTTGGATGCGCTCGTGGAGCACATGTCACTCGGTTGGGGGAGGGCGACGTTTTCTCGCTACTCTTTCAAGTTTTACTAATATTTTGAAATTTTGGATTGTTGTATGATGATTCTAGGAGTGGTGACTCCTTCAGTTTTCATGTTCTTCAGTTTTCACGTGTTTATGACGCGGAGCACGCGAAACTTTGAATTACAGTAAGATGAATGAACGTTGACGATCAAACACCCCGTTTGCTGCTAAATTTTGTTTCCTTTTGCACCACAGCCCTTTCTTTCTTCTTTTTCGCGAGCAGTCCTGTATATTCTGCAAATAAAGTGGCAGGTTTAAACGAACATACAGTACTGTACAGGTGATTTGATTTGCAGGCCTGGCCGAAAATCATCAATTTATAGATGAACACTTCAGTTCGCCTGACGTGTTTCGATTCACTTTTATTCGCGATCCAGTAATGCAATTCGTGTCGAATTATCTCGAAAAAGCGCGCAATAAGTGAGTGCGTTTCCATTAAAATAGCCAATCTTTCATTATTGTGGATTTATTCAAACGTGTCCGTGATAAAATGACGTCATTTGCTTTAAAAACGCCCGTTTGTCAAAGTGCAGGCGCTAAAATTTCAGTTTGGTGTGACTGATTCGACATTCACGATTTGTTTACGGGAAGAAATCGGCTACATGGAAAGTCTGGTTTGCTGTGAACGACAAGCGCATGTTTTGCGGCGCATGACGTCATTTCAGTGGGACACGTTTAAAAAATAGGTCATACACACACTGCATTTTTTCCATAAAATGGAAGCCATTTCCATTTACAACATCCGACATCTACACAAGATCCCTGAGTGCTATTAAAGCGGCATTCATGAAGCAGCATTTAGTGACGCGCAGCTCTGTGTTAAAACGTACCGTAGCTACGCGCTCACTAAATACTGTTTCATGAATGCACCTTAATAACTTTTTGAGTGTGCTGTTTTTATTAACTACCCACTCAACAACTAGTTTGCTTGTTTGTTGTTTCTTTCAGAGATCAAGTAAAACGAGTCCCTTCGCTAGAAATGCTGGTGCATTGGTTCTGGCAGTTGACAAAAGGCGAACTCACAGCAGACGATCTTTCCGCTTCAAATCTGCTGCTTTACAACCTGCTCAGCAACCACCAATCAAAGTATCTTGGGTGGAATGCTTGCTCGAGCAACGGTTAGATGTTCTAAAAAAAGTCAGAACTCAAGCCAAAACGCAGCTCAAGCTTGTTATGGACGTTTTTCAGCTAAACGTGGAAACGCGTTTTGCTTTTGCTCCCAATAAACTCCTGGTTTTGTTCTCTGGTTTTCAAAATCTTTTCTTTTTGACACGATTTCCTTGTTCTTGCACGAACGTGCACCAAAAGTTGATTCGCTCTTTTTCCGAACGCTGTTTCTGGAAAAGAATTCAGTCATTTTATCAGTCAATCGGTCAGTCAGTCATTCAATCAGTCAGTCAATCAATCATTCAATCAATCAACCAAAACAGTGCGACAACACAACCTAAACCTCTTCAGGCTCTCATACTGCGCCAAATCACCGGAACGACTCATCGCCCTGCACGGACAATCTAGCACAAGTGCTACAGTACCTCGACCGAATGAGCTTTGTCGGCGTCACCGACCAGATGTCGCTCAGTCTCTACATCCTACAGCGGCGCACAGGCTGGCCACTGAAGTACTTTCCGTTGTCGCCGCTGTCAAAGCAATCGTCGACGTTTTCCACCATTATGCAAGCGCAAAACCGAAGAAGCAGTCGCAATAAATCGTCGAAACCGCCGGTCAAATCAAGTCGAACAACAATTTCAACATCAGAACACACCAATACCAATACACACCATCATCAACGTCCGAACAAGTATTCGTTCGAAAACAACGGTCAGCATCAGGCTGCCATGCAAGTGGCCGCTCTGTCCGATGCGCACGTGAAGAAGATCCAGCAGATTCAACACGCCGACATGCAGCTGTATCGTAGGGCTCTGCGCATTTTCTACTCCTATGCTGAGTTGAGCGATTTTTAGAAGCAGCAGTGATTGATTGATTGATTTTATTCGACACATTGTAAGCGCGTCATGATATACACAAAAAAACCGGTTTTCAGACCAGCAAAGCTGGGCATACACGCAGTATTCGTTCTCAAAAGTCAATTTTGCCGGAAAGATATGTATTTTGTGCAGAAAAACATAGTTGTACGCATATCACATTGAAACTTCGTCATATGTATATTTTCAATCAAACAACTTTATCGTTTTGATTTCTATTTGTGGCTGGAGCAAAGTGTTTTTTCTTAAAATGAAGGTGTTTATTGGGTGTGCTACCGCCCAATTTTACACATTCCACGTTAATTGCGTTATTCAAACCGTGCGCACTGAACTGAATGAAGTTGCATCACAGCACTGCATTCAGTTTGAAACAAGCTGTGAACTTCGTTGCGCTGTTACTACCTAATTACGCTGTTACTACATTGCGGCGTTTTATGGACAAACTTGGCGAGTTTTTTCTCAATTTTTCAGTGTGTTTCTCACACACCCACAGTAATTTTTGGCAACTGTTTACAATGTTTTTGACGTA
Source organism: Theristus sp. LFF4_11 (assembly GCA_030248135.1). Classification (NCBI taxonomy): domain Eukaryota; kingdom Metazoa; phylum Nematoda; class Chromadorea; order Monhysterida; family Xyalidae; genus Theristus; species Theristus sp. LFF4_11. Next base: position 9,521 of record JASANC010000684.1, on the reverse strand, counting down.
CAAATGACAACCGACGACCAGCCATCGGTTCAAAAACCGAGCAAAACCCGCCAACACTGGCAGGCCACGAAACGGCCATGGTTTCGACGGTTACTGCTGATGTCGACGAGCCTTGCGATGGCGTCCAGGTTTCAGGTGTACCAGATGACCGTTGTGAACAATTTGGAGCCCCTTGTGCGAAGCTGGAGTGCACCAACGCAGGATGATAATGCCAGGTTCAGTCGGTCAGTCAGTTTTATTCTGCAGTGCACGGCATGATGCCAGAGAAGTGAAAGACACCATCAGTAGGCAAGCGAAAAAATGAGAAGAAACCTTTGGAAACTGCTACTAGAAGCAGCTGAAAAACGTTACATGTTTTGTTTGAAACGTCACCCTCGTGGCCTGTCTGGTAGCGCGTTAAGCGGCGTTCATGACGCTGCATTTCGTGACGCGTAGCTGCGTTAAAGCATTACCGTTAAAGCTGCGTTACCGCGGTGCCCCTGGCTCGTCAGTGCGACGGACACCAGGCAGAACTGCCGAAGGTGTTTTTGTATCTTTGTCACACAGAACGTTACACATTGTCGTTTTTGCGCGCCGTGTATCGGAAACGCCTTAAACAACCACAATTCGTAATTAGTTAGCAAAAATTCAACCTCCACAACTTGTAACTTCGTCTTCGTAACCAGCGAAGGTTCACGATACAATTCGATGTTCACAAAAATTTTGCTCGATGCAACACAAAATTTGTTATGAATCCCTAATTTCAGTTGTGATGCGTATATTTTCTAGCAAAAGCTTATTCCACCATTCATGTTGAGACCAATACGCGAAACACGCTGTTCATGGGTGCCTACATTGAATAGACTCTATCATCGATAAATAACCAACGAATGTTCTTTCCAAACAGAAAAATACGTGATTTGAGGGAGGGATAGCACAGCATTGTTGATGCTTTGTGATGCGGAGAACTGCTAAAAATACAGGTGCATCTTGTCACTGTGCACGTTGGGCATGCAAAAATCTGCACACAATGAAACATACGAAGGGGCAACTTATCGATTGGTGCTGACTACCGAACGATAAGGCTCGTGTTTCACACCTAGTCAACTATTATAAAAACGATCTGGCAAGTTGCTGATTCTGGCGATTCACAGCTCCTCCGGGGGCAGCGAAGCCAGGCCGCCGGCTAAACCCGGGGGTCGTGGCCGAGTCCGGCTTTGGGGTTGCCGGAGCAGTGTAACCTGTGCGTTCCCCGTGTTTCGCTGGGTGTGTGGTTGGCACGGATGAAGCAGGCCCATAACTATTACCCATGGTAATAGGGGCTTGTGGCTGCGTCGCCACCGCCCTTTTTTGATTTTTGCCAAAATTTTGAGATAAGTCAAGATTTTTAATCTAAATGACGGTAAATGAGCGAGCTTTGCCCAACAGCGGCTCAACAGCGCTCAGTCAGTCAGTCAGTTTTATTCTGCAGTGCAGCACGGCATAATACCAGAGAATGAAAGACACCATGAGTAGGCAAGCCAAACTGAGATAAATGTAAGACACCACACTGATGAGCTGTTGATCGGTGAAGCCACCAATAGTGTGCTGACAATGGTACTGTAATTCTGCCGAGTTTCTTAACCTTCCAAGTCACGTTCAAACCAAAACCTCTCACCCTGGTGGCCTGGTGGTAGTGCGTTAGACTATTGTCAGTGCGCTCGGGGGATCGAGCCCCGCCGAGGGGTGTATAGGCACTTAATGACAGCTGAAAACTCGACGGGCGCCCTACTCAGTGGCGTTCTGTACGTTTTTCTGGGTTAGCTCTCGCTGAAAACATCGCCTAAAAATCCCAACAACAACAACAACAACAACAAAAGCCTCACCTGTGCAGTGCGTCGCGGTGGGTCTGGCAGTGGCCGCTGCTGGTGTCGCTGTTTGCGGTCGGTCTAGTGGCGGGCACTTTGGCCTCCTGTGCCACGTTGGACCGCCACGGTCGGCGGCCGGCCGCGCGAGCACTCAGCGGTCTGCTGATAATCTGCGGCTGCTCGGTCATTCTCGCGTACCATTTGCGGTCGTTTGCGTTGCTCTGCGCGACACGGCTGTTCGGTGGCGCCGTCGCAGGCACCATGACCGTCTGTACCAGTCTGCTGGTCGTGGAGACGCCGCCGACCAGATGGAGGGGCTTCTTTAGGTCTGTCTCTCGCTCTCGATGGCTTCGGTTTTTTTGTTTATGAGACTGCACTGAAATAGTAAGAGCCGACATTTGCATCTCTGCCTGATCGAAACTCTACAGAGCGCTCTCGCTGGTGGTGTACAAACTGGTGCAGCACACGGTTGTACACCTTTTTTATCGGTTAAAGCGCTGATTAAAAAACACATGTGATGTACTAAAACGGCTTCTCGAAAAATTTTCATCAGCATTACGTAACTTTTCCTCAGCATTACGTAACTTTTCAGCAGCATCATGAATCTGTTCTTCGGCGTCGGCGACCTGCTCGGCGTTCTAGTGTCGCTGCCCGGTTTGCTCGGCTCCGAACGCGGCTGGCCGTGGGCGATGGCACTTGGCTACATCGTGCCAGGCGTACTGGCGTTGCCGATGACCATTGCGTTGCACGAGAGCCCGCGACACTTGTACTCAAGTGCGACAAGCACCGAGAACGACGCAGCCGTCATCAAATCAGTGCTGTTTTATCAGGTGCTTAGGTTTAGGCTTAGGTTTAGGCTTAGGCTTAGGCTTAGGCTTAGGCTTAGGCTTAGGCTTAGGCTTAGGCTTAGGCCTAGGCTTAAAGTTAGGCTAAAGATAAGGCTTTAGCTTAGGATAGCTTAAGCTGAAACTTTGGCTTTGGATTACGTTTAGGCTTAGGTTTAGACTTAGGCTTAGGTTTAGGTTTAGTTTAGGCATAGAGTTAGGCTTAGGGTTGGGCTCTGGCTTAGACTTAGGCTCAGACTTAGGCTTAGGCTTGGGCTTAGGCTTAGGCTTAAACTTAGGATTAGGCTTAGGCTAGGCTTAGGCTTAGGCTTTGGCTTAGGGTTAGGGTTAGGGTTAGGCTTAGGCTTAGGCTTAGGCGTAGGCTTAGGCTTAGGCTTAGGCTTAGGCTTAGGCTTAGGCTTAGGCTTAGGCTTAGGCTTAGGCTTAGGCTTAGTCTTAGGCTTAGGCTTAGGCTTAGGCTTAGGCTTAAACTTAGGCTTAGGTTTAGGCTTAGGCTTAGGCTCAGGCTTAGGCTTAGGCTTAGGCTTAGGCTTAGGCTTAGGCTTAGGTTTAGGCTTAGGCTTAAACTTAGGCTTAGGTTTAGGCTTAGGATTAGGCTCAGGCTTAGGCTTAGGCTTAGGCTTAGGCTTAGGCTTAGGCTTAGGCTTAGGCTTAGGCTTAGGCTTAGGCTTAGGCTTTGGCGGCTTAGGCTTAGGCTCAGGCTTAAGTTTTGGATCAAAGCTAATAGAGGCTTGGGTTTATTCTCAGATTTCGGGCAGACTGAAAACATCCACAAATTTTGCGCAGGGTCACGAGAATCTCGAAGCAACGTTCAGCGAGCTCGACAGTGAACGCTGCAATTTGCGAGCACGACCGGCCATTGCGAGCGTCTTTCGTAGCATCGAGTTTCGGCGGTCGCTCGTAACTTTGTTTTCAATCGCACTCAGCCTGCAATTCAGCGGCCTCGGCTTTCTCGCATCGTACTCAACGTCTGTACTGGTTAAAGCTGGTGGGTAATGAATTTGACGTATGACGATTGACGACTCTTGACTATGACTTGATTTTTTTCTGCTTGTTTCTGCGTGTGCAAACGCATGTCGGCGAACATGTTCGAAAGAATAAGATGATAAATGATATGTGGTGCAGTTTCAGGTACTCAATAACATAATAATAATAATAATAACAAAACTAGCTGATTGGTTGGTGATCACGCGGTGCATGCGTTCTGTGCATTATGAATTGCTGTAAAGCGTCGGACGTTCGTTTGCACGGAATGCATGCATCACGATCACCAACCAATCAGCTACTTGGATTTGTTTTTTTACAGGGAAAACAGAAAGTGAGACGCCCGTTAACGCTAGTAAACGTTTTGAAACGCGCGGACACGCGCGGTATAACGTTTTCTATACTTTGTGTGAAAATGTTATTTGCTTATCAGGGACATCTCACAACGTTATTAGACCGTAGGTCTCTCATTCTCGAGTGCGGCGCGCTACTCCACGCTGATGAACGTCGCAAAGCTGCTCGTTCTCTGTGTCACCCCGTACACCGTGGAATTCGTTGGCCGCCGTTGCAACTGCCTGGTCGGCGTCTTCGGCTGCAGCGTCTCGCTGTTGCCCGTCGGCGTTCTGCTGCTGCTGTTCGCTCGCACTCCGAGTGTCACGCAAGTTCACACTCCGAGTGTCACGCAAGTTCACACTCCGAGTGTCACGAAACACTCGACACTCGCCGTGGGCACTGTGGTGGCGTTGTTGATGACGGTGAACATGTCATTCTACGCGTTGGTCGGCACTGCTGGGAACACGCTGCAATGCACGTGACGCTAAACGGAATGTCCCAAGTGGTGTCATGTCCATTGGGGTGTCCGGAGTGGTGTCCGTGTCCGCCCGAGTGTCCCGGAACTAAAAGTACAGTTCATCAGCACTGAGTAGCAAAAATCACTCTCTGACACGGACACGGACACCACTTCTGGTATTTTTGTTTGTTTTTTAACGTTTCTTTTGGTGCTTTCGACATCAATGTATGCGTCTGCAGACGTTGAATGGCAATTGGTTTCGTTTGCTTGATGCGGCATTACAAAATTGCCCAAGTGTGATGCGATCCTACCTCTGGGACAACGGTCACACCTCACCAGTTTTGAATTTGCCGCCAAAAGCAAACTGATCGCAAATCTACACATCTGTATGCGCGCAATTGAAGTTGCGGAATTTGATACAACTTTCATGCATATTACTTCCACTACTCTGCCGTTGCCAGAGTCGAATCACCCGAAATTTCGCCGTTCGCTTCCATTCATGTTCCACATTTATTCCAATTTCAGGCGAACTATTGCCGCAAGCAGTTCGGGCTCGTGTACTTGCGCTGTTTCAAGCGGTCACTTGGCTAATAGAGTCACTGAGCACGTTCATAATGCCGCTGCTCATGAACGCTGTCGACGTGAGTGTGCCGTTCTTTGTGTTCTCTGTCGTCGAGCTGCTGCTGTTCATTCACTTGTATCTGCGTCTTCCGGAAACGACCAACCGACCGATGGCGGACATACAGAACGATGAACGGTCTCGCTTGTTGGAGTAATTGTGTTGCGTGATTCATGGTTTTGGAGCATTTTTTTAATTTTTTAGATTCCAGGTGTTTGTTTTATTGTTGTGCAGTTTTGTTTTTGTATGTAAAGATGCATTCATGGAGCATTCATTCAGTGACGCGTAGTTATGTTGAAACATATAGCTACGCGTCACCAAATACTGCTTCATGAATGCGCCTGTGTTTTTTTGTGAGTATAGAGACCAGATTTTTGTTGACGATCATAAACAGAAAAAATAAAACCCACGACTCAATGGATGTGAAGCTCATTTGTTTGTTTCTTGGCTCGTTTTGCGGTAAAACAGCATGGCATCTGAAAAATTGTCGCTTGGCCTTGGCGGCCACAATATTTCGATGTTGAAATCCATGTGTCATCGGAAAAATCTGGCATCTGAAAAACGCCACTGGGCAGTCGCGGAAATGGAGCCCCGGTTAACCATATGCAGACTGTATATGACTAAAACGATCTCACAACACCAACGTTTTCTTGTTTATTAGCTTATTTTTTTGAAACGTTGCATCAGTACGCACATTTACGCTATGTATCTGCTATGACGCATAGCTACGAGACGAGCTTTTTTCTTGAATGATGATGATGAAACAAGCATTATGGTCGAACAAATAAACACTGACACTGTTATGGAAATATATACATGGACACGCATGAGTCACATTTTTCTGTAGTTTACTCCATGATGTGGGGAGATGAGTGTATCTTACATCTCACTGCGTGGTGAACTATAATTATTTCTTGCGAAATTTTCGCTTTGATACACAACAAGTTACTTGTTCAGTTAGTTTTCACTTCTGAAAATCCGCAACATTCAATGTTTTTCAGCATTTTGTAGCGTCAAAGTCCCAAAAAACGTTTTCATGCAAAACTTCAGTGTGCATGCACACGCGCGCAAAAAGTTGACTTCATATCAAGGAAAAGTTCAACAATCCAAGCATATCACGCATGTTTTTTTCTGGCGTGTCTGTAGTTTTCAGTTTCAAATGTTTGTCGTGTGATTTTTTTTCGCAAAAAACAACCCGTATTGCGTTTTCCTCTAGTGGCATAAAGTCAGATTAAAAAAGCAAATTCGCATTTTTTCGAAAAAAATCGCCCGGTTTTTTATGACAGATCGACTTGTGTTTGTCAAGCACACCTTTTTTCTCGTTTCACGCACTTTTCCGACCGCAACATACGCACATGATGGTTAGTCAGTTCAAAAACACACAAATACATATGTGTTTATTTATTTAAAAAAATTTGCGCGACGTTCTCTGGGGGAGTGTTCGTATTTGCGCAATCTTGTTGAGTTTTTTTTGGAGCACAATTATTTTTACTTTTGTTATGTGCATAGCATGCTCATGATGGCTGTAAAACGTTTTCACGACCATTTTTCGTTGAGAAACCGAGGAAAAATTAGATTCATTTTGTTTTGTAACACGTCTGTTTCACAACCTGAATAGTTGAATTTTCATGAATTGATTCAGCCAAATCCCAAAGACTCTCTGCCATTTTATCACATTTTTTCCTAACAATACAGCAAAAACAGTCATATTTGCTCAGTGTGTTTATCAAAACGCTTGTCTCTGTTTTATCTTTTGCCTCTACTTTTTTGAGCGATAACACAAAACTGTGCACGAAAGTAACTTTTTGAACCTTGAAAGTAGCTTTTTCAACGGTCTGATTTTATCTTGTTTCTTCTCAAAACTGCGCTACATTATTCTCTAACATTGCATCTTTCTTTCAATGTAGCCTTGAGAAAAAATGTTTGATTACTAAGAACGAAACGTAACGTTTTTGTTGTTCATAATCCTTGTTTTTGTAAAAACCTTGTAAAAAGTAAAAAAACAGTCACTTATGTAGAAATGAAACAGCATGATGCAGCTCTGTACAAAAAAAATACAATGTAACTACTGCAATAAGCTCACCTTTTAACACAAAAAGACGCCTCTGTCAAAAAACATTCCGTGTGTTTTCTGATACTTGTATGTCTCAGTTATTTTTATTATTATTATTATTATTTGCATAAAAGTATCAAATTCAAACCCCATTTTTACATGATAGTTTCGTGCCGCAATAATTTTATGTGTTTTCCGCTTGTTTGCCAGACAAACAAGATGAAAACCACAATTTTTAGCTCAAAAGGTTTTAGTTTACATGCACAACCGTTTTTATGTCATCTCCAAAGTTGCATATGCGCATGCCAACGGGTTTTGAAACTCGCATAAAAAGTACAATTGTTCGCAGCTATATTGTAGCTGTTGCAATGGTACCATTTTTCGGGAAAACAACTTTTTCCCATCAAAACGTGTGTGAAAATGTAGGAGAAAAAAATAATAATGTCATAAAATCTTGCTGCATGAAAAATTTCCAGTGTTTATACGACAGCGTTTTTTTTCAATTCCTCAATTGTTGCACTGGACGCAGCAAGATTTGCATACGCACACCAGAGCAAATAAAAAACTTAGCACCCAATTTTCGTGTTTTCGCGACTTTTTCGACAACAGTCCTGGCAGTCCTGTCCAACACAACACTTTTTATGGCGGTTGTGTACAGCAATCACAATTGCCTTTTGTGCAGCTGCTCACGTTCTGTTCTTGGCATCGGTTTTTTTCCACAACATTTTCCATGCTTATTTTCAATTTCTCTCACGACACGCTGTTTTCCAAGATGAATAAATACCGAAATGAAGCGCACCCATGCGGTTTTGCGTCGCTAGCTAGATAAGCTAAAAAAACACTGACGTTTCAGAGACCGCAGAATAATAGCATTATTTTCATTCGTCGCGTGCTTGAAGTGAAGATTTCTACTTAGCTTTTGTGGATTTTTCTTGAGAATAAACTTATTTATAAACAAAGAACAACATAATCATGCCAGCTGTAGATCCAGCGTTTGCCGAAGCGGGCCAACGAGAGGGCGTTGAAGTGTGGAGGGTTGAGGTTGGTGTTTTTGAGAAAAATCCTTTGAGAAAAAATAAAGCGAGAGAAGCTAAGGTTGTGAACACATTCGAGGGAAACCTTCTTTGCTCAGGAATTCAATTTAGTCGCGCAGCCACGCAAACAGTTCGGCACTTTCTACAGCGGCGATTGCTATGTTGTGTTGGCGGTAAGTGCTTTGTACGTTTATATACAGTCGAACTCTAAATTATACGGAATCAGCTGATTGGTTGCTGATCATTGATGCATACTCTCTGTGCAAAAAATACTGTGGAAGCGGAAGTCAGTTTCGCACGGAAAGCATGCATCACGTGATCAGCAACCAATCAGCTGATTCCCCATAATTTAGAGTTCGACTGTAGTTTGTTTTTCAAATGTGCCGGACCGAAGTGACGTCATGTGTTCTAAACCAAGCAAGCACTTGTCATGCACAGCAAAGCTATTGTTCAGTTTAGCTGGTCCATTTACGTAAAAAAACTTAAAACTACAAAAGGTGAGCCAAGCTGCGGACATTCCCAGTGGTCCTGCACATGAGAAGGCGTTCTTAAAACATATGACATCATTTCTGTTTGACAGGTTTAATACAATTCTGTTTTTTTTAAACTGTCCGACGAAAATACGTTATTATTCGCTTTCAAAAACATTCATTTTTTTGATTTTTGCAGAGTTTCGGCGCCGGAAAACCGCGCAGTTGGAACATTCACTTTTGGCTCGGAAATGAATCCTCGCAAGTAAGGTTGCGCTGTTTTCTTAAGGGGCATTTAGCTTAAGAAGTGGCTGGGACACGCCGGCTTCGGCTCGAGTATAGGGCCACAAACTCCATTTCCAAATCCTTCCCGGCTAGATCATTCTTAACGTGTGCCTGGCAGAAAACTCTCTAAAAACTCAACCAACAATTCAATCAAACTGTCCATAGCTATTATCTTTTCTTTAAGACCTGCGACTCAATGCAGTTGTGGACGTGAAAGGAAACTAGTTTCAATCTTCATGTGGTAATTCAGAATAGCCTTTAGCCTTTAAGTCACCCGGCCTTATTTAGGGGACTCGGATCCGTTTGCCAATTTTGAATTCCCGCGTCATCCATGAAACTATTCACCTATCTATGCGCGCATTGAGACGCGAGACCAAAATAAAAGATGTTCTCATTTCCATGACGAGCAAACGGTCGCCGCGTATAAAAGCGTCGAGCTGGACGATCTGCTCGGTGGCCTGCCCGTGCAGTATCGCGAGACGCAAGGCCACGAGTCGCGTCAGTTCCTGCAACTGTTCCCGGCTGCGTCGGTACGGTACTTGTCGGGCGGCGTCAAAAGCGCCCTGAAGCATGTGGACGCGCACGCGTTTGAAAGGCGCCTCTATCACGTCAAGG
>JASANC010000683.1:0-18111 GCA_030248135.1 Theristus sp. LFF4_11 | reverse complement strand
ACTGTGACGTGATACAGCAGCGCTCTAGTGGTACTAAACTAAGCAATTCAATAGCATGCGAAGAGATAGAAAAACTGTCGAATGTCAAAACTCTGCTTACAAAAAGTTGGTTTTCGGGTCTCTTCCGTCTTGCCGGTGTTTTTCAATCTTTCGACTAATTGTTTCAGGAAGACCCAGACTGGTTGGAACCTTTGTATTCTATGCTGAGCTCTGAGTTTTGACATTCGTAGCTACACAAATACAGACAATCTTTAACTGAACAGGAAATCTTTCACCCCATCCATAAGTTTATCCGTTAAGACCCGCAACACCGGTGGTGAAATGAGATCCATAACCGCGCAAACGAACGTGTGGTTCTGTGTGGCTGTGTGTAAAAAAACGTGCAAAACAGCAGGCTGACAATACAACACACAATGCAGCGTGTGTTTGCGCGCGCATTTGAATTTTCATTTCACTACCAGCTCTATTCATTCACCACCCTAGAAACCAAAAAGCCATTGAAAATTAAAAAAGTGTAATGCGTCTAGATAGGAGCACACGTACAAAAACATTACAACGTCGCCAATATATACGGTTGTATAGCATACCGTAGTCAAACGACAATTGGTCATAAATCGCTTTCGAGGTTTTTGTGGACATTTTTCTTGAATTATTGCCGAAACTTTTGATTTCTTTTCGGGAAAACTCAGTCGGCAATAATTTTAGCGCAGTCTGTTAAAAAGAGAGAATAATTCAATAAGTCAGTTCAATTCGTGTCAGTTTTAAATTGTTTAAAAGTTAAAAATCACGTTTTTTTGGTTGAAAAAAATTATGGTTGCTTACCAATGTCAAAGCCGGTGTATGGTACACCACGACGATCGATCGTAGCACTCATTTTGTTTTTTTTTCAAATTTTACGACATTTTTAGTCGTTCAGGATCTCAAGGGCATTTTCGAATACTTGTTCACCCTTGTACGTTTCATTGTAATTTCAGTTGTCAAAAAACGCTGTAAAATATCAAAAATAATGCGACGACAAAATGGTGCTGCTTGAAATAGGACAAAATTACAAAACTGTATTTCCTAGGGGCGCTGCATTTGTTCGAGTCTTCGGGAATATTATGAAAACTGGTTCGGAACCAACAAGAAAACAGCCGATAAAGAGATACCAGTGGCAAAGGGGTATGAAAAAAACAAATTACATTTGGATCGATTCCGCGTGTCACAAAACGTGCTCCTCGGCTTTTGAATTCCAGTGGGGATTTCATGGAGAAACACGCTTTCAAAAAAAGCCAGCCAAACCAACAATATGACCAAAGTTACAACCACACGTGTATTGGCAGCGGTTTATGTTAAAAAAAGAGTGGAAAACTGAACAACAACAACTCTTGTCATATTGATTAGGAAACTGACACAAAAGACCAACGTCAAAAGAGAGAATGGCTACATGTATTTTTGCTCATTTGAAAAGTAATTGGATTTTTTGTGCAGGTTGAACATGAGTATTCCAGAGAATGAGTGTTCTGGAAGCACAATGTTTCTTTCCAAATCTCAGCTATCAATCAAAATAAAAGTCCATTTCAGTAATTTTGTTTCCAGATGGGTAACCATGAAAAAAGTCTTGCTTGACCACCTTGGCGCACTTTAGATAACCATGCTAGGTATTGGCTGAATAAACGCGATACAACTTTAAAATTCAATTACAGACAATCAAACGTGAAAAAATCATAGCGTCTATTTTTGAACCAGAATTTCAAAGAAATAAATAAAACTGGAAAGTGTAGAAAAAAAGTTCCACAGCACTGTGGCGTGGTTACCATCGACCGGATCTCATTGTTCATGCATACGAAAAGTGCATCATAGAAAATGAGAACTGCCATAAATTTATGGCAGTAATGATCCGAAAAAATCAATCATTCGTTTTATTGCCGCATTTCGGGGTGTCGTGCTAGTTTCGAAAGGCCATAAATTGAGACAAAATGCTCGCTCATGTATACGAGTGCTAAGCTGTTGTTCACGGTTCCACACAGGTTTCACATGCTGTGCGTGACGTTGTTGTTCCATAGACAACAAACACACTGGCACGCTTTGTGGTGTGCGCAGTGCGCTGTGCAAGGCAAGGGCAACGACAGAAAAAAGATCATCCTCCGTCAATCAGATGCATTGTACACAGATTTCAGATCTTCGGCAGTTCTGCCTGGTGTCCGTCGCACTGACGAGCCACGGGGCACCGCGGTATGCGTCTAGCCGGCGGAACCGCAAACAGCGAACTTCATGTGTTTACTCGGTCAGCAATTTCCAGTCAAGCATTTCGAGCTCGAAAAAATCTGGTGTTTTCATCGGCGTTTATCAAAAAAACACCAGAGAAACGGTAGATTTTCTAAAATTGGCGCTCACATGGGCGTTTTTTCTTTGTGCAAGCCTGCGCAGCGTTGTCGGTTGCACACATTTGACGCTTTTCTTAAACGATGCGTGCATTTTATTGTGGGGAGGTCAGATCAGCTTTGTTATTTTTAGTTTCAGTTTCATATTCAAGCGCTTCTCTGGCGCGCTTTTTTCTTTTGGAATCACCAGGTGTCGTTTATTATAAAAAAACGCCTATGAAAACGCCAGATTTTTTATCTCATTATGCTCTCATCCATAGGTTAAACCCTGGAGGCGGAGTGCAGGAAATGAGGCTAACTGGACGATAAGCTCGATTTGGAAGAAACCTTCTGCACAAACCTTCTGATGTATGAAACGACGATTTTCGTTTCTTGAAAACAAAGAAAACTACAGCTAAAGAGCAAGCTGCATGGGAGTCAAACAAAACGCAGTGCAGCTAACTAACTTTGTTTAGCTGGGGGCGAAACCAAAAGACGCTTTTTGGAAGTGGGAAGACTCTCTTTCCATGGCTGGTTCACAAGCTTGTTGTTGTTTTGGCTACAGACAGAATGAAGTTTAGAGACTTGGTCTTTTTTTGCCAGACAAGAGCACCATATCGAAGTTGGCTGGCTTTGGCTAAACAGCATCAAAATGAGTATGGTGGTGAAACTTTACAAACAAAAACGGAAACGTATTTGCGCCAACTAATGGTGGACAAACGAAAATCAAGATTATACAACTGAAAACCCTCAAACAAAGCCGTCGATTGGAGAAAAAAACAATGCGAGCTTTGTGTGTGTTATCTGTTTTGTCAAATGCAAAGGAAAGCAAAACTTTACCTGATCGAAATGCTTTTTTACTTTTTGTCAGCATGGAGAGAAATATTGAATGATTCACACGGACGTAAAAACACCACGGATAAAATAAACTCAAAACATATGCAAAGTTTTCTTCGGAAAACTGCAAAAAACGCCACAGCAAACAAATGAATTTTACGGGTTTCGAAAAAAATTGATACAAACTGGCAAACTGGATGTGGACCCTGAACAATTTTTTGGGAAAACCACGCATGAAAGAAAATGACGAAATGTTTGCAAATAAACGGAACAGAGAAACAACACGCAAAATTTGATACACCGCATCGGACGGTTGTTTGCGTGCGTTTTTTCTGCCGTGGGCGTGTGTGCCAGTGAACCGCACATGGCAGCGCAGGTTCCAGTGTCGGTGGATATGGGAAACGAATATGCGAAATTGCTACAAGTCGCCAGCTACAAAGTTCTGATTCAAAAATTAATGTAAAGCTCTCTTTTTCCTATAATCACCAGTGAAAAAAGAAAACAATGCAAAATCCATGCAAAAATATTGGCATGGAATAAAAATTTGACGTGGAATTATAAATTTTGGCATAAACTTTGGCATTTCTTGAGAAAGGCATTGGCACCCACTGAGGAAAAAGCGACAACAAACAAAAAAGTATTTCACCACTGCGCAACGATACAAAGCTTCGGCAACAAAACTGCTGCCAGCCGCCGAAGCTAACAGCTCAAAGTTGAGTTTTTTTCCGCTTTTTTCCATTTTGTTGATCAGTTTTTCCGCAATGGCCACTTAAAAAACAACTTTCGTACAAACTAAAAGCTGAACAACAAACAACCTGTTGAGTAGCCTATTTGGCTACTCAGTCGTTTTGTTGACGTATTTTTCTGAGTGCGACGCAGTACACGCATGAAAAAAACAGCTAGCGCTTTAGCACTTTGCAACAAGAACACCTGGTAGGGACCACATTGGAGTAGCCCCACCCACCCACCGAGCCTCGTATGCAGGTTGCTAAGCTAACCATGGCTTGGCTGTTTGCAGCTTCATCTGCGATGACGTAGTACATATTATAAGGGATAGACGCTTTATGCAATTGCAAAAATACGCTGACAATACGACAGCGTACATACATTTGTATGTACACAGTTGAGTTTTGGCCTGCAAGTGCGCGCCCACATTCGCGTTTGAAGCGTTGGATCAAGCCAGGCATTGTGGCTGCGAACACACACATCATGCGAGCATGTGGAATGAGGATTTTTTCAGAAACGTAGAAAACAGTTGTAAGTCCTAGATGTCAAAATCAAAATTGTTATTGTAGATACAGTTTGTTTCTTTAAACCTGTTCTAGGGTTGCCGCGAGAGTCAGCGAAATACGGAGGCAACGAAAAAAAGAAACGGGAGCGGTTTGGAAACGACATATTTCGCCACAAATTAGGTTTTCGATTCCTCGATCAAAACAGGTTCATTTTTCTTTAATTCAAAGTTTCGCGAGCTCTGTGATTTGGTAAAAAGTGACAGGGTCTAAAATTATGCCGCACAAAGATAGACTTTTCGACAATAAAACTAATTTTGTAAAACATGCAGATTGGCTGCTACGTGCGTCAGGCTTCGAGTCCGCAGTTATGGACGCACTTGATTCCGAAGACAACAAACGCAGTCGATTGAAATTCCATGCAATGAAACTTTATGATAGTGCTAAAGCTACATGTGTAAAATTAAAAAAAGTTGTTAAATCTTGCGAAATCTATCGGTTGAAAAATGAAAACAAAATCCACTGACAGCAACTGTCAACGGCAAAACTCATCCAATCGGCATGTTCGATAAAAAACGCTTCACAGGACGACCATCGCAAAGGATTCCTTCTTTGAAATTCTTCCGAGCGTAACACAAGCATTGTACAAGCGCCTTTCTCGAGCAATTTCCGGTCGCAAATGAGGACAGAAAGCATTCAGAATAAAAAGCGCGACGAGCATGGAACGGGTTCTTCACCATTGTAGGCCACCACACTGCCAGGAACACATTGACTATGTTCATGACACCACTGTAGTCACAAATGGCGCCGAAGCACAGTGTTTTATTCCAAAAGATTACACAAGAAATGAATTAAAAATGAAAACAAACGCAACGATCAGATTGTATGGCAATACTTCAACAGGCATTCATTCGCTGAACGTTGAAACTTGAAATTTGGAGTTGACGAATATTTTTCGGAGCCTGTCTACTTGAAGAGTACCTCATATTGTAAGAAAGTCGTTTTCAAATAAACTACTACAACGATCGAACCGCCGTAGTATGCATGAAGGACCATGGCATGTGGGGTTTCTTTGGCGCTT
This sequence comes from Theristus sp. LFF4_11, assembly GCA_030248135.1. Lineage (NCBI taxonomy): Eukaryota > Metazoa > Nematoda > Chromadorea > Monhysterida > Xyalidae > Theristus > Theristus sp. LFF4_11. The sequence goes on along the minus strand of JASANC010000683.1, from coordinate 12,622 downwards.
GCTCATATTTTTCTCGTTTTAGTAAAACCGTCCTGTTACTTTGGGTGGTCGATAAAAAGTTCAACATTTTCTACTTACGTTTACTTGCTGCTGTGCGTATTTTGCACGTTCATGCCCATGCGTCTATGGGGTAACAACAACCCCAAATGAGAATGTGAAGACTATTGCAAAAATTCAAATCTCAGTGCACTGAATGGCTGAACTGCACTTGAATTGAAACTGCGAGCAGAGAACTTTATAAATTGAATGACCAATAAAAATTTTGAAATTCCAATGCGGTTCATGTTTCAAATTTGTTTATTTGCGCACGTCTGCATCGAAATTTCTGCCCATGCGGCCACCACAAACAAAATAAAACGAATGAATAACGCAAACACAAAAAATAAAAAGTGAAATCTTTCAAAAGTGGTTTTGAAGAAAGTCATGCATAATTTAATGGTGCTGTTTATTTGTTTTGTCCACTTTTAATTTTGTCTAAAAAGTGCAAGCATGTGTCTGACTCTGGCTCATTTGTCTGGAAAAAAACGCAATTAAAAACAAAATATTACATATTTCGGGGGTTCCAAGTTTTTTGATTATGATTTAAACAGTGTCCCCAACCAATTATCAAGTAAAATGATGCCCGTAAACTAAAAAGATTCAGCTTACCGTTCTGCGATTAAGAATCAAATCGATGTTCACTTTTGATTTTTTTACTTCTTTTGGCGGAATTTTGAGTTTTGACTTCTTTTTTGATTCTTTTGATTTCTGATTTTTTTCAGAGACCGTTCCGCATCGGAGTCGCAGAAATGTTGGTGAAAAGTTCTTCCACGCTAATTGCAGCACAATATTTTTTCTAGAACTGACTGAAACTTACGACATACCCATACCGGAATTATGACGACAGAATCATAAACTAACTAACAGGTATTTGCAATACCCAACCAAAAACCTAACAGGTTAGCGAACAAAATGCTTTTGTAATTTGTAGTTAGCTTGCATTTTAGTGTCACTTGTCACATCCGTTCTAAACTCTACTCAACTTCAGATTTGCGTCAAATCTGTTGTCAATGCTTGTGTTGACTTTTACTTCCGTTTTACGCACGAACGTTTTCCATCAATCATTTCAACATGCGTTGGGTGGCTGTGACACCAAATAAACTTTCGGTTCCGGTGGGTTTTAAATTGTTTGAGTTCGTTTAAGGGGCTTTTGGTCGCACACAGAAAAAAAGGAAAAACACGTTGTTGAATAAAAATGTCCAAAGTGGTGGGAAACAAAAAAAAGTATCTGTACATAAAAACCGAGGGTGGTTTCGCTATGCTGACTACAGTTTAACTCTGTAACATCTCCAACCATCTGATTGGCTGGTGCTCACGTGATTCTGTGTGCAAACGAAACTCCGCCTCCACTAGCATAACAACTTCAGGGTAAACACGCCACAATTTGCGTAACGTTTAGCGTAACGGCCAGTTGGAGTAGCATTTAAAGTGACGATTAGCGTTAAGATCAGAGTAACGCTCAGCGTGAGATTAAAAAAACAACTGTTTGTTCTAATGATGAGAGTGCATAACAGTTTAACGCACGGTTAGCTTGACGTAAAACTGGTGTTACGAAAAGCTTTACGCGAAACGTTACGTTTTCCAAACAAATACGCCAGGAAACAGGCATAAAGTCGCTTACCTTTTTTTACAGACGCGCTGTGCAAACTGATGTTATTTGAAAAACCAAGTCGTATTTTTGAGTTGTTGAGTCATTTCTAGCGATTATTTCGGTAGCAATAATCGTGATTCAAGTCTGAAAAATGTCCACAGATGTGAAAAGATATCGATGTAAATATGCTGCATTTGCAAATATATTTTCGTGACAGATTTTTATAGCTTTCACCAGTCCCTGTAAATATTTTTATAACTTTCATCGTAAATATTTTTATAACTTTCATCATTAATTTTTTTAATTTTTAGAACTGCAAGGCGCTTGTATGGAAAAATAAGCCTGGCGAACACCAGGAAAAACTAGGTATGTAACTTCAAGATAAACTCAATATGGCTCATGAACAACTTGTCACAAAGCGCAGCAAGAACCAAATGGAACAAGAAAACAGCTCATGAATCACTTTCTCAGCGGAAGAGCGCGATTGATCAAAAGACGTTGATGACAGCCGATGGAAAATCTCAAATAAGAATAGCGTTCTGAAATGTTCTAAATGCAGAACGTTCTAAAAAAGGGCTTACTTTCAACACCCAGCAAGTTAATACTCTCCGACACCGGCACGACTACGGTATCGTGCATTTGATCTTGACACGACGTCTTGACAATGATCACTGTCAAGTGGTAGCGAATATGTCAACATGAAACAACTGCAACTATTGAGCATTATAAGAGCTAGTTTTTAGCCTTTGTCGAAGTTTGGTAATAGCGTGATCAATTGAACATCACGGCATGTGCGTTCCAAAACCATTCAAGAGCCATACGCACGCAGAGACAACTTTAGGCGCAAAAAACCGCAGTTGCTTACTCTGGAAGATACGGGAAAAGTTCATCAGTGTGTCGCGTGGCTTTCTGTCATTTTGACCATTTGCGCGCAGAGAAAAACCATTAGCATATTTCTAATACTTTTGAACGTGATGCTACTTTTGCCAACTCACGAGCGCGTTGTGCATCCGTGTGCGTGCGTGCGTGCGTGCGTGCGTGCGTGCGTGCGTGCGTGAGTGGGTGAGTGAGTGAGTGAGTATGTAAGTGAGTGAGTGAGTGAGTGAGTGAGTGAGTGAGTGAGTGAGTGAGTGAGTGAGTGAGTGAGTGAGTGAGTGAGTGAGTGAGTGAGTGAGTGAGTGAGTGAGTGAGTGACTGAGTGAGTGAGTGAGTGAGTGAGTGAGTGAGTGAGTGAGTGAGTGAGTGAGTGAGTGAGTGAATGAGTGAGTGAGTGAGTGAGTGAGTAAGTGACTGAGTGAGTGAGTGAGTGAGTGAGTGAGTGAGTGAGTGAGTGAGTGAGTGAGTGAGTGAGTGAGTGAGTGAGTGAGTGAGTGAGTGAGTGAGTGAGTGAGTGAGTGAGTGAGTGAGTGAGTGAGTGAGTGAGTGAGTGAGTGAGTGAGTGAGTAATTGAGTGGGTGAGTGTGTGGGGGTGAGTGAGTGCATAAGTAGGTGCGTGCTTGCTTGCGTCCCACTCAAATAAACTAAACAAAAGGAGCGTCTTAGCAAAAATGCTGCTCACTTCTCCTTCTCAGTTGGTGGCGGCGCCCCCTCCCCCCCCATGAACAATATCAGCTAACAACCAGCAGGCACGCAAGAGCGCATACACAACAACGCAAACCGAACTGAGCGCTAAAGCTGAGCAGCTGAATACAAAAAAACTAGAAAAGAGAAACAGCGACACGGGGCAGCAACCTACATGTATGTATGCATGCATTCATCAATGCATCCGGGGGACACTGTGCCAAAAAAACACAGCAGGCGAAATGTGCCACGGTGCCGGGGACACACCAGGGTCGTTCCAGGCGACCACCGCTGATTGGCTGCATTTAAAGTTGAGGACACCTGATTGGTCGTGTCGGTGACACGCACCCAATAAAAGTTCATTAACTTCAAATAGCAAAAAAATTTTAACAGAAAACCCTGGCAATATACCTATTGTATTGTATGCGCTCTAAATAAAACTTGGAGAACTCTTTTTTATATTCATGGAAGCGCATATAACTAGCGCTCGTTTGCGTCGCTCATAAGATCGCTGATGTGGAGCAAAAAAAACGCTAGAAGCAAACGAACCGAAGCAAAGGATATGTCGTGTGTTGTGTAGGCCGGTGTGAGTCTAATGCAAAGAGCACACACACACTCACACACACACGCAATGTTTTCCTGCGTATGGCATTTTCGTTAACGCTTTTTGCTCTCCATCTGAACTTAATATTGCTTCTCGTTTTTTTTTGCTTGACGTATGTTTTCAGAGAGCCCTCAGGCCCCCGGCGCTTCATAATGCGCGCACACCGCACAAAAAAACGCTTCCGGGTAAAATGCGTGGAGGTTTTTTTGTTGACATCCTGGTCTACTCAGGAAAAAAGTTTGAAAGAACACCCTCAGGGCAAAAACTTTTCAGGGGCTCAGCATGTGTCCGGAGAAACGCGCAGGGAACCTTTTTGCTTATTTTGAGTCTGACGACAGCGACATAATACCGTACATATATTTTTTAGCGACCCTGCTATTTACAGATGCTAACGTCAAGAAGCATGTGCTTATGCACTTCGTTTCATGGTCAAACTTTTCTCTGAAATTTGTGAAGCTGGACAGCAGCAGACTTTGGATGGGAAAAGTCAAGCAAAAGTGATTTTTAAGGACACCAACTCTGACAGGCAGCTGCATGGTAAACAACGTTAAACGTTTTGCATGAGGCATCACGCATGTGGGCAATTCACGAAAGAAAATCGTTTTTTCCTGATGTTTCCTGAAAGAGAAAGCGTTATACTGAGCTACCAAAACATAAAAATGCGGATTGCAACCTAGAAAACTCTATTCAAAGTCCAACACTTTCTTCGAGTTTTGAGCACACACAGTTCGATCATGCTTGTTTTGAGTTTCGAGAGATACAAAGAATATCTAAAAACTAACAACGTTCAGCTAACAAACACAGCATTGTGAGAAATCGTTTAGCGTCATCAGAAAAGCAGAAAAAACGTGAGGGAAAATCGAAACACTCATTGAGTTGCGCTGTGCAACCCACAGCGCTGAAGCCCTAATGGATTATAACAGATGTGAGAGAGAAAAGTTAATGCAAGAGCAGATATTGCAAAGCGCATGTTATTTTCGCTTAACTGTAGACGTGGTGAAAAGTGAAAACATGTGCATCCCATCGCCAACTGATAGTTGACAAACATGCTTTTCATGCGATCATGTATGCTGCTGCCTTCGCTGCTGCTGCTTGCTTGCGATTTATTTCCAGTTTGTTACTAAGAGATCTGATCCGGTGCGTATAAACGACCAACAAATAATAACATGTGATTTGATCATGAAGCGAAAAGCGCCCAAAAAGTTGTGGGGCAAAAAGGTTTGTTTGTACCACAACATTTTTTATATGTGAAACTCTTGCCACAAGATAAAGTCGGAAGACACAATACTCGGTTATAACACAGTATTGTTGCACCGGTGCAAACAAACACACAGGCACACACGTGCTGAATTGCATATCGTGTGCCAGTGTGTTTGTCTGTGCTAACTGAATGCATTGACATCCGACTAGCCACGGCAGCTGCACATACAACAACCGCTTTGCGTGGAATGTATTGCTGCGCCAAGCAAACAGTGTGGTAAACCATTGTTGCTCCAGTCACCAGTCACCACACTTACCACAGACTTCTTCACATCAATAATGAATGCATGCCAGCGTAAGGGCTTTTCCACAGTTATAGCTCGTTTACTCTATCAAATCCCGCCCGCGCACGCATATGATGGGTGTCAGTCGAGGCCATGGAAAGTTGTGTTTTGCTACAAAGTTGATATCGATAAGCAAAAACATGCTCAAATTGACATGCAGTCAATGCAAGGCTACAAGCGGAAGTTGAAAAAAAACTAAAAATGCACCTTTCTGTAAAAACAAGGAACATCTGGGCCTTTCAAGCAGTTGTGTTTGAGAGTTTTCTCAAAATTTGGCTCCGAATATATAGCTCGTAACAACATCGTCTTGTGTCGAAACTTGTTTTACACACAAATTGGCACAAAAAATACGGAAATTTAAAACAATTATTGCAAGTTGGCAGGTTATTTTTTGCCGTCAGTTCTATTCAAAATCTAATTTCCACATGCCAAGCCGAAACTCTTTTTGTTGTTTAGTGCAGATATTGTGGAACTGATTGAAAAAAATGCAATTTTGCCCGAAAAACATAGTGGAGAAATACCGTAATCATGCAAAAACAACGACACGGTTTGATTATTCGAAATGAAATTATTCGCAACGCAAATGTTGAAAAGAAGTTGTTCGTGAAATTGAGCAAAAAATGCATGGTTTAATCAGGTTAAGGAAAAGTACCTTCCAATAACCTTTTATGATAATAGACAAAAACCGTTTCTGTTCCTGAGAAAAGTGCACAGACTAGGCAATAGCAGCCGTTCAGGGGTCCTCTACTGAATCGGATCTAGAAATAATCTAGAAATAATATTAATCTAGAAACTGTGAACCACAGGCTTTTCTTGGGATTCACATTTTCTGCACCGTTATCTGTGTTTTTGTTTCCCCATTCATCAGTTTCAGTGTGCATCCTGCGGAGGGTTCCACTGCATACTCAAAACAATCCTAAAATAAGAGTTTTGTTATCAGCATTTTTTTCAGAGCCGCGCGTTGTCGTTTTTTACGCCTGCTCGTTTCAACCAGTTTTCCACGGAAACGGGAATTTCAAATCTACTGAAAATTTTGTTCTCTCGCTCGATTTTTTTGAAATGCGTATTCGCATAGATAAACGCCAAAGGCATAATATATACATATTGTACATAAAAAGTCTGACATCAAAAGTGTACTCTTGAAACGATGTCAGTAATATATTTTCAAAGTCCAGAGGAAAGCACAGGCAAGATTTCTGAGATTGACGAAACTCATTCAAAAAATTTGCCCGCTGTTTTTCCGTGCCTTGAAAGCCGTGAAGAGAATTGTGGTAAACACACGTGGTAAACCAGTGAAAAATGTTCATCGTGTCCGCGACGCCGATGCAGTTTTTACCACAGGTAATACAATCTTCATAACAACGTTCTGGCCAGGATGGAGAAGAAAAGTTTTTTCTGAGTACTTTAGTTTGTGCTTTTGCCGAATATGTCTGACAACCAGCTGGTGGCTAACTAGCTCGTCTAGAGGTGAAAATCCTGAATGCAAACGCAAACAACATCCACTGCACACTTAACAACCAGCGAATGCACTGAAATGCGTGTATTGTATTATTGTTACTGTGTTCGCAATATGGCCTGTGGCGGACGGACACTGTGCTACCAACAGTTGCCACAAAAGTTGCGACAAAGTTGCAAGTTTGAGTTCACAACATTAAAAAGGTATTATTTATTATTTGGTTCAGCAGCAACTTTAGTAGCATAGTAGCAACTTTAGTAGGTTTATTACTAGCAAGGTTTCCTGAGTGCAGACATTAAGAAGTTCACTGCATTTACACTGCACATTTACACTGCACGTTGAAAACTCACTTCAGCGCCCCTTATCGCTCAAGTTCGAAATGCAAAAATTGTCAGCTGTGTATTGGCCGTTGGTTAGCGCAATATTGTTGAGTTTAGTGTGCTTATTTAACGCATTTTGACGCTGGAAAAATTGACGTGGAAGCAGAACGCCTTGGGGTAGAACGTCTAAAGGTAGCCGAAAACTTGCAGACATACGCTTCGCGGGTGTATAATGTACAAATTATGGTTTTCGTCTGCCTTTGCCCGGCTATGTTGTTGTAAAAATGTTGTGGAACCGAAATTTCGGCCCGCTTTTCAACCACCGTCGTGGTTTTCCGGGACACCCCCTCTGCGTTTGCTTTTTTTTTGGTGTGCACCATTTCGTTTGTCGCGCGTTGTTTCGTCCTGGCTCTTTTTGTAAGCTGGCTACGGTTTTAAAAATTGTGCAAGAAAACACACACGAATTTCGCTCATTCCCGCGCGCCGCATACATGTAGTTTTGCGACTGTTTTTATGTAGCGATTGTTTTCAACACTGCAAAATGGTTCATTATACGTTCATTTCCGCGTTTGAGTGTGACGTGTCGAAAAAGTGTGAAATTCAAGCAAATTATGATACCGTACAAGTCCACCTCCGTGTAATTTCCAATGCGAGCAGCAAAAAAGCAAGGATCAGATTTTTGCTGTTTCTTTCACATGTTGATAGGGATTTCATTGATTCATAAAAAAAAGTGCGGCTCACCCCCATACAGAAAGACGAAAAACAGCAATTGCAACTGTCTATCTCGCTAATATATGGAATTAGCTGATTGGTTGGTCGTAGCAATTCTCAGCGCTGATTGGTTGGTCATTACGTCATGTTGCACATATTTTCCAATGGACTGTATAAAATGTTTCGAGATCTCGCGTGTTATAAGTCGGGTGTGAACGCGATTTTACGGTGCACACTTCACTGGTTTTCTCTGACCCCGCACAGCTGTTTTGTAACTTTTCTCGATTTTTGGCAGAAAAACGATTCGATCGTTTTTTCTCGCTGCGGCTTCCGTTTCAATTTTTAACGATTTCCATAACGAACAATCGTAATTGTAATGACCCTCACGAAACGAGAGTCAGTGTTCATCCGAAAAAAGTTTTATTGCCAGAATTGTAAAAGAAAGTTATGACGATTGTAAATGTACCCCGGCGGCGCTCCCCTTTGGCGCACACATTTTTCCGTTTTTCGGCTTCTTTTGTTATGTGTGCCATTTCGCGTTTCCCAGTGAACGAACGCTTTTTTTCTTCTACTTTCGAAAAATCTTTTAAACGAAGCAAAAATTACATTGCACAATTCTCTTCACCTTGACGAAACGATGCTGGATTATTGAAAAATTCCACTAGTTCACTCAATTTTTCTGAAAAAAGACATTTGAAACTCATTCAAAAGCATTATTTTTCAACAAAAAACTGAACTTTTCGTTCCAAAAGTGGTTGAATAATGAGTTGTTTGGCTGAAAGGTTGCCTGACTGACTATCTCGCTACACATGCTGTGTCGGGTATGTTTTTTCTCTCCATTGAAACTCAGAATTGCTCAATACAATAGCGAGTGACTTTGAAAATGTTTTGCTTTAACATTTTTGCCTGTATGCAGTGGTTGCTGAAGTGGATAAAAGACAGAGAGGCACATTGTTTTGAGGGTTAAGCAGCTCTCCACTGAGACATTTCGCCGTTCGCTTCTCTTAGGGTCACAATCTTTGGTCGTCAGCTGACACACCACTGGACAGAAAGAGGAGTTTTGTGTCGCAAGTTGATGCTAAGAATTATTTCACACACTTCACCACCCTAAAAGCGAAGTAGTTTCGAACAATATAATAAGTCAAAATAAAAGCCGACGTAATGCACGCGCGACGGTCTGCAGAGTGAAAACGACCGAAAAGTTCCGCGTCTCGAGGAGACAAGTTCATTTTCTCATTTATTATATTTCGCTTTTGCTTTCAGTGAAACCGAACTAATCTTATATTTGGTGGGATAATGGCCGCCGAAACATCAGCCGATCAGGTGGCCGACGACATTGCAAACGCGGCCGGTTCCTCAAGGGATGCCGCCGATCTATTGCCGACCGAGCCGGGAGTCAGCGGATTGAACACCGTCGATGACGTGCACAAAGCATTTGCCGATCGCGAACTCGGTGGGGAGCAGGAAATTACATTACACGCCTCAAGATCGTATCAAAATCAAAACTTCGCTGCGGGACCATTCTGCAAGACCACTTATTGCAAATGGTATTTGATTTTGTGTTTTAGAAAAAATGATTTTTTTTCATTTCAGATTCGTTAGAGGCCGCCGTCGAAAACGACGACCATGGATACAGTGCGCTTGTGGACGAATTCGATCCGAACGAATGGGGTCCATGCGATGAGGAAGACCGCGGGGACGAGTCGATTTTGTTGTTCTTTTGGCGGGCGTTATGGGCACTCGGCGCAGTGGCGGTCGTTGGCGCATTCTTCTACATGCTCGAAGAACAGAAACGAACAGCACGACACGCGAAAAGAAGCGCGTTGAAGGTGTAAATTTGATGTTTGGTTTAAGTTTTTTTGTTTTTCACCAGAAAAAAGCACAAAATAACAATATTATGCAGGCGAGGTTCCCGAGGAAGACGAGGACGACGGTCCGATGCATCGTGTCGTTCGGCACGCCAGTCGCTTCTATCGACTCACCCAGCCCGTCGTTGCGGCAGCCGTTTCCGGCATTGCACAGATGGTTGCCGTAAAACAGCACGTCGGCCAAGTTGAACCAAACACTGCTAAGCCCGGGCCATTACAAGCAACCGCAGAACCAGCGGCAACAAAAGAAGCAGCACCAATTGCTGCAGAACTGACGACACCAACTGAGTCGGAACTGTTCAGGTCTTCAGTGGGTAAAGAGTCTGCTGGAAACGCAGCAAATGCCGTTTCACCGATCAGTACAGCAGTGCCATCAGACAGCGTCCAGTCACGATCAGCAGTGATAATTGATTCATCGTCATTGCGCATCGAACAAGGCATCACCGATATTAAATCGGTTTGTGACTGAAATGGTTTTTTTGTCTATTTTGACGAGTTTAGTTTTCGACGTTTTTTCTTAGGTGAGCAGCTCTGTTGAACAAACTGTCGTGACTCGTGAAGCAACACATCAAACGGCAGATCAATCAACAGTGGTGATTGAGGGAGCAAAGCAGCAGCCGTCCGTGTTTCGTCCACCTGAACGACCACCAAGGTTAGACGAAAAACAGAGCGCTCAACCGGAAAAACCGATAACTTCAGTTGAAGCTGAACCTCCAGTGCCGCCACCTCGGCGCAATCGTCCGAGCAAAGAAGTGTCATTGTTACCGAGACTGCCGTCGAAGAAAAATTAGTTGTAAAACTGCCGAATTCTAGCGATATGCCACAGCCAAGCATTGAACTAACTGTGCAGCAGTCGCCAACACCAAAGCCGCCTTCGAAATCGCCGACGCCGTCAAAGGTAGAACACGTCATCGAAAAAGTTCTCGAATCAGAACAACGACAACAACCATTTAATGTCAGTTCAACGAGCAAGGTATCTAATGCCAAAATTTCAAAACAGGACGAAGTGAAGCAAGTGAGTGTATCAAAAGATCAGAAAAAAGCGACGGACGCCGATTCGCCGACCGACCGAATCTTGTCCCAATTATCCGAAATGGCTGAGCAGGTGGCGGAACAAGTGGTCGGTCCTGCGGTGGCCGAGTCTCAGGCACAAGTTACCGCCAGCATTATGCACATTTCGTCTCATCAGCAGCAACATCAACAACAAGAGTTCACCGCTGAACTCCAATGCAACGGGGTTCGGGCTGCCGCTGAGGAACTAAAACAACTTCATAAAACGATGACTCAATCGCTGTGCGAACAATACATACAGCAACAGCAGCAACAGCAGCAGAAAGGTATTCGCGAAAGCACAATGGGTAAAGCCACGTTGGAGAGTGTGGAACAACGGCAGCACTTAATTACATCGTCAAGTGCAACTGAAGATCGGACGGCCGTTCACAGCACGCAAACAACAGTAATCAGACAACCGGTTGAATACAGTGTAACTGCAAATTTGGTGAGTGTGGTGAATTTAGTTTTAGTTCCAGCAATTTTATTTTAATAATGTATTGATGTCGATTGCTAATTTTATTGTCTCACAAATATACTTGCAGGTTTGGGAAGCGCAACAAGCCGAAGTTGACGCAACAATTCTTTGCGAAGATGAAGCATTTGTTGAGTCACCGATTTATGCGGCAATCATTACCGTGAAAAAGCAAGCATCGCCACAGAAAGGTTTTCGCTGTACTTGACTTTGATATCTCCATATCTGTACTTTTTAGAAATTGGTTACTTATGCACAGATACTACGGGACAACACGCGGTGAAAAAGGAGTATTGGAGCGCAAGTCGACAGCTACCAAACAGTCAACGGACATGGCTAGAGTGCACGCTGTAGACGGCGCTCATGACGAGCCATCTGAGAATGAACCGTCTGCAACAGATGCCCAAGAAATAGAGTCAATAGAGGTTGACCCACGCCAGTGATTTTGAGGTGGATGAGGTCAGTGATTTGTGAGGTTTTTTTCACAATTTGTTTGATCAGAGGAAAAGTGCTAAACTTTTCACGAGTATTTTTTTGTTGGATAGTCAGTGAAGTTTTCCAGCACCCAGTGCATGTTGTTTTTGCACTCGTCTGGCTTATTTTTAGGTTCCAGTGGATGCCGGCCCTGGCCAAGGTAAACGCGGTTGCAGTGCACCAGCAAGTCGGCAAGCGCAACAGCAACGCCAGTTAGCTGAAACTCAATTGCAGTTGCAGCATGCGCAACACCAATTGGAGATTACACAGCATCAACTGCTGATTGAACAACAGAAACAACAAATGCAAATGCAACAACAACAACTCCATCAGCAACTGATATCGCATAAACGCCACCAGGAGCCGGCTGAAATTCCACTTGAACTGCAAGCTGTCCAGAAAATCATTCAACAGTCTGAGCATGTTCTTGCATCGCAACAAACCGAGCATGTTGGCAAGAAACAGCAGCAGTATCAGCAATTGTTGGCTGATGCGCCACTGATGACTCAGGCACCAAAAATACCTCGGTGGCTTCTATTTCCAAGCTGCAAATTGGTTCTCTGCAGAACAAATTGATACACTTGCAGGGGTGCGAAAGGTGTCCGCCAAAAATTGAAGAAACAGAAAAGCGACAGTTTACTAGAGGCAGCCGGTGTCGGAACGGCTTGCAAGAACTGTTGCTAAAGTTGAAGCCGATCGAGCAAGTCGGCCAAGTTTTGGGGCGTGCTGGTCTGATATCCAGTAATCTAATATTTGGTCAGTGGCCTATTTGAGCTTGTCTTTTTTGTTTTAAAACAGTCCCTTTTCAAAAACATTACGCGTTCTAGGCATTGATTACACGTCGAGCAACAAATATCAAGGCTCAAATACGTTTGGCGATCGTTCGTTGCATCATATTTCAAACGAGTGTCTAAATCCATATCAACAGGT
>JASANC010000681.1:0-16319 GCA_030248135.1 Theristus sp. LFF4_11 | reverse complement strand
CGCACACATGTTTTGTCTTTCAATTTTGCAACACCGCCCACTGCTGAGCTGTTCAACTTGCTTTTTGCTTAAATCTCACTCATGTTTTTATGGCTGCTAAGTTTCGTCTTTCCAATGATACATCCAATTTTTGTGTCTTTCAAAATTATTCCACTCTTGCGCTGGTGCTCCATTATTGTTTTTCAAGTTAGCTTTACGATTGGCAGCAAACACTTTACATTTCAACTTGTTCTCATTTTGATGTATCACACAAAAATGCTGTGTTTGGATTGAAAAGACCATTTGAAAAAATTTTCTTCCGCTTGTCATGAATATGTTCATGTTCAGTTTGACTGTTGCTTTTATTTTTTGCTATTTATTTTGATATTGTTTATTCATATTTGCAAGTTGTTTCTCTTGCTAATGAAATGAAATTTGAAATAAAATCACAAATGGCATGTTGTGGATTGAATTGTTTCGCTGTTACGGAAAACAGGTCTTGGCAGGCAATCCTGATTTCCGTGATTATCAAAACTCTTATTTTCTTTTTCTATTCACTGTGCTTCTTCGCGGCAGATGATGTGATGTTGCCGATGGCAGTGTGTTTCATTGCCAGGTTGTCCTTGCTGCTCAGGGTCACTGTGCTCCATGGCCACAGCACGGACGCACGCTTGCACACTGCTGTACGTTGTGTCCGGTGTCGGCTCGCCCATTATCCTGCTTGTATTCATGTCTTACCTCAGTCGACTTGGCACTTGCATCATGAGCTGGGGGTGAACCGGACCAGGGTGTCACTGGGTGGATAAGATATTATGCTAAGGTTACACGCACGCGTTTTAACCAAACACTTGACAATTGGCTCATCAATAAAACTTTGAAACTTGCTAAACGATAATTTCCGATCTGCTCAACGATTTTAAGTTGTGATGTTTTTTAACGATTTGGCTGTAGTTTTTATTTTTGAACAAGTGGTTTGGAAACGTTCCGTGTTTCCGTGTGGCACCCCTGCATTACTGGCTTTTCCCTTTCAGGTGATTCTTGCGAATCTGACAAAGGTGATTCTGATGACGGTCTATTGGGAAACTGTGGTACCCGTTTACTTCGCGCTTGGTGGATGGATTCCAAAGCAACCAACACTGCGAAGGTCGCAATGACAGTTTGATGCTAAAGTCGGTTCTATCTTTACTTGTGACAATCAATATCAGCTGTCAATCAATATATTCTCTAAATTTTTACAACTGTGAAATCGTATTTTTGTAGGATATTTTGTTTCGCGTTTGCAAAACCTTCGCGTTTTAAAAATTTTAAATCAGATGGAGTTGTTTTTTATGATCCCATCTGCAAAAAAGACAGTTTTGGTAGATATTTGATTTAAAAAGGTACAAGCTTGTCGGTGTGTCAATTCGGTTGTTTCTATTGGCGCAGAACTAAAACAAAACAACTGTTTGCTTGTGTCTATCACAGCCTGAAGCTCCATGGTGGCAATCCAAGCGTAAAGACAGAAAGACAGAAAAAACAAATACGACAACACAACACATCGATTTTTTACTTTTCAGCCAACAACAGTAGATCGAACGGTAGAATCTTCCAGTTGACGCAACTAAAGTCTTCATGTTCAACTGAGCAAAAAATAGAACGGAACAACTGTTATTGTACGGACTTGGTCATACGTCAGTGAGCGATTTCATATTTTAAAGTCATTTCGACGTCGATTTGTTGCAACGTGATAAGTTCCATTCTTTTAAAATGCAAACCACGCGGTTTATTAGGTTTGTATTTTAGTTTCTACTGTCTGATCACAACGTTTGTGACGATCATAGATCATAGGGTGTTGTTTCATCAGATACAGCAAACAAGCTGCAAAAAGAGCTGCACATTAAAGTGAGAAACGTTCTAGAATGACCAAGCGGGACTTACCGCGTTGCAACAAATCGACGTTGATTTGTGCGAGTTTCGTGTGGCCAATAAGCCTTGATCATTGTATCGTGGCACACTGGTGTTCTTGCTGCTTACCACCCAGAATTGTTACTTGTGCGAGCACAGGAGCATGCGTGGGAATTGGTCTCATGCAGCGGGCAGCAATCCCACTTCTCAGCGGAGTTGGTGCGCCTGTAGCTGCATCACCTAAAGCGGCGCTTTTGTTTTTCGATTTTAAGACTGACACAAGCATCAGAAATGTTCTTTCTCTTTATGCTCTTTCCAGCCGTCTCGCGTCGTCTTCTCGTTTTGCTTGCCATTGTAATGTTAATAGCTGTTTTTATACAAAGCTTGTTTCAATTCAACCGTAGCTGTCAGAATGTGCGTGCCCCCATTCTTCTGTCGGTCGGAACACCAACACACGCGCATCACACGCACTTTATTATTTTTCCGTTGCGGCGAAATTCATGTGAATGTGATTTTGATCAGCAATGCATAATGCTGTTGAGACAATGAGCAAAACGAAGACGCCGCACTTCACATGCACCAATTGGCTCAGTCATTCTGCAAGTGGCCACTGGTTGGTCGTGGTTGTTGTGCACTTTGTGGTCGGCGGAGCAGCGCCAAGTGAACTGCCCATTGATTCGCTCGTGTCATCCAAACCGTTGCTTTTGCGCCAGTTGGGTCTGTCAAACGAGTGCAAGACCGGTGACATTTGGGTCAGCAATTTCATCAAATACGAATGCTATCTCGTCGAAGGTCGAGAGCACGGTATCAAAACAATTGGTTTGTGCTCGGCTGTTAATGATTATAATTTTGTGTGTTCGTTCGTTGTCTGTTTTGATTTGGGTTGCCGTTGGACAGTGGTAAAGGTGAAACAGTTCATTTCCGCAACTTGATTTTAGGTTGCGTTCCGTCCAACGAAACTAGTGGCTCTGTGATAACACCAAACGAAGAGTATCGAACGGCAAAGTTTGTTTACAGGTGCATCAAACGCAGCGACAAACTCGTCTATGAAGCAATCAGTGAGTTTTCCGTTTCATTGCTTCAGACGCGTTCTAACGTGTGTTCGTTAGCAGTCAAGTGTTTTTTTGTAGATTTACAATGCATGCATGGACAAGAAAACAAATTTCTTCGTGCTTGACGCGGCAATCTGAAATTGAGACAACGAATGGGGTACATAGGCAATTTAGGATTGCCGCATCAAGTATGAAAGTAATTTTAAATCAGCGTCTGCAAACGGAGCACCAAAGCAAAAGACATTTTGCGCAGAGTGTTTGTCTCCGGATGGTAAAGTGCTGCATCCATCGGAGCACTACTACGATGCAACGGCCAGCCAGGTGGTCATGTGCAACAACACTGCTGACGGACTGCAGAGGAGCATGTTCACAGGTGACACCATAGGACACTTTCAACGAATGCGTTATTTTGAATTGCTTAGAACTAAGTGGACCGACGTCTTTTATAGTCTGTGAAATCAAATCTTATATTTTTCGTCATTGTTCTAGGCTGTGTGTTGAACAATGTGCCATACATGCGTGGCCACGTAGTGAAGGTGCCGGTGACAGGCAAGCACATTCCTGGCTTTCTCGGCTACGAAACACGCTGCTGGGGCTACAAGGGACAACAGTTTCGTGCTTATGGTAAGAGCCTCGTGTTTGAAACCCTTTTTGTTGAACTGTTTTATTTCAGTATTTTTGATTTTGAAATGCTGTTTGCCACTTGCGCAACTTTTACAGGTTGTTTAGTAAAGAACAGCAGCAGCAACAGTGCACCCGTTCATGTAAAGGTGGGAGCAAACGTGTTGATTGATTACAAATGGTACCAGTGCATTCAGTTGAACAGCAGTGTGGCAACGTTGGAGTCCTTGAAATGTACGACAGGGTGTTCTGTATTTTAGCAAAATCTTATTCGTTCAGCGTCTTGTCTTACTGTCACACCTTCATTCTCACCTCTATGGCACTAAAGATGAGTTTTCGATAGCTGTTTTTATTGGTTTCAAGCGTGCAGCTACAACGAAACGCTGCAACGTCCATTGGGTAGCTCGTTCGACATGAGTGGCGGTGCAAATGAGTCGTTGCAAGTGGGCACCCGTCTGTGTTGCGAGAGCACAGGCGTGCTCGGAGGCAATCCAGAAACACTGCGCTTTCAGCCGTGCGGTTGGTCTTGCGAACGAACACAGCCTAACTTTTGTGTTGTTTGGTGTTTCATCAAAGATATTTTTTGGTTGATTTTGAATTGCAGCTTGTTTGGCGCCGGAGCGAGCTACAGTGAACATCGTGAAAATTGGTTATTACACTTCCGTCGACAACAACTGGTACCAATGTAAGGTACATCGAAGTGCAACCACGACCGGCATCGATTCGGCTGTTTTTCAAAAAGTGGCTTGTACGTTTTTTCGTTTGTGAAAGTTCATGGAAAAATTGAATTACAAGTTCGCCATTGATAGGCATTTTTCAAAACAGATGGCGTGTGCGTGGATGCAACAAGTGGAACAGAGTATGCGTTCGGCACCTGGTACGTTGACCAAGACCAGCTGCTGTTCTATTGCCACGGTGACGGTCATGCCTACCTGCAAGGTGCATTTCAGTTTCTACCAATGACTTTTTGATTACTTTTTGAGTCAGTTAGTTTTCGTTTTTACTAATAAGCTGCTTTGCGGTTGTGCAGGGTGTTTTATAAAAACCGTCAAAAAACTTCAATTTGAACTTCAAAATAAAATTTAATGTGGTTAAAGCCAGAGTTAACGCTTAGGGAATTGTGACAAAATGCATGACAAGGATTTCTCAATTAATTGGTGAAAATTTCAGCGTGAAAGAACTGTGTGGTGGTAAAATACGTTAGGGAAAGTTTTCTAACGTCTTTGTTTGAACACCCTGTACTTTGTAAATTTTAGGTTGTGTCTATTTCATCAACGGCGTTCGGCATAAGGTGCGTCAGGAGCAATTTGAGCGCTATAACGATACACACTACAGGGTGTGCAGAAAAAATGCCAGTGGTATATACGCACTTGAGATAACCGGACGTAAGATTCTAATCGTAGTTCTGCATTACTTCATGTGAAAACTTCACAAGACTTTGTTGTTTCGATGGTTTACAAACGTTTTTTCATTTAGTCGGTTGCACAAAGGGCAATTACACGTTTGCGCTGAACATGAAGTGGGCGGCTGAGACAACTTCCTACGAATGTGCTTGGGATGAAGCCACGGCTGAAACAAAATTAAAGGCACTCGGTTGGTTGGTTGGTTGGTTGGTTGGTTGGTTGGTTGGTTGGTTGGTTGGTTGGTTGGTTGGTTGGTTGGTTGGTTGGTTGGTTGGTTGGTTGGTTGGTTGGTTGGTTGGTTGGTTGGTTGGTTGGTTGGTTGGTTGGTTGGTTGGTTGGTTGGTTGGTTGGTTGGTTGGTTGGTTGGTTGGTTGGTTGGTTGGTTGGTTGGTTGGTTGGTTGGTTGGTTGGTTGGTTGGTTGGTTGGTTGGTTGGTTGGTTGGTTGGTTGGGTGGTTGGTTGGTTGGTTGGTTGGTTGGTTGGTTGGTTGGTTGGTTGGTTGGTTGGTTGGTTGGTTGGTTGGTTGGTTGGTTGGTTGGTTGGTTGGTTGGTTGGTTGGTTGGTTGGTTGGTTGGTTGGTTGGTTGGTTGGTTGGTTGGTTGGTTGGTTGGTTGGTTGGTTGGTTGGTTGGTTGGTTGGTTGGTTGGTTGGTTGGTTGGTTGGTTGGTTGGTTGGTTGGTTGGTTGGTTGGTTGGTTGGTTGGTTGGTTGGTTGGTTGGTTGGTTGGTTGGTTGGTTGGTTGGTTGGTTGGTTGGTTGGTTGGTTGGTTGGTTGGTTGGTTGGTTGGTTGGTTGGTTGGTTGGTTGGTTGGTTGGTGCCTGCTGTCTGGATACTGATACCGTATTACCCCCAATAAACCCCCATGGGGGGATTAATACGTCAGCGACTTTTAGGGGTGGGGGTTTGTTGGTGGGGGGGGGATTATTGGTGGGGGGGGTTTATTATACAAAAAATTTCTAGGGGTGGGGTTTTGTTGAAAAATGGCAAAAATACCTTGCATGGCAGGCAAGAAAGTTGCAGAAACTTCTACTTTTCACAGAGATTTCCTTTTGTAACAGCCTTTTGTAATGAAATTACCATTAACTCATCCATTTGGGGCCTTTGGTAGCACAATTTCACCAATGTCACTGCATTCAGCCACTGAATTCGCTGGGTATGTGTTTCAAACAGGTTTCCAATTAACCCCCATGGGGGATTATTTGTGGGGGGGGGATTATTTGGAAACTGGTCGGGGGGGTGGGGGTTTATTGGTGGGGGGGGGGGGGATTAATGGTGGGGGGGGGGGGGTTTTAATGGGGGTAATACGGTACTGCGTATAATTTTGGTATTGAAATCTAAGAAAAGGCTGTTCATTTTGTTCGTTCTGGTTGTCCAGGTTGTTATTACAAGAACGTCACGTTTGATACAACGGAAACAGTGGTGATTGACAACAGAAAGTACATGTGTGTGTCCAGTGGGCCATTTGAGTTTCTTGTGTACGAAATATCGATGAGTCAAGAGAGTGCGTTCGGTGGCGAAGGCAGAGGTCAGTGAACTGGCACCATTTCTATATTTCTGTTTCACTTTTTAATTTGGGTTTCGTTGTCAGGGTGGAAACGTCGTATCCGGGTCAATACGGCCGAGGAACCAGTGATTTTCAGTGACAAAGAAATGAGCGCTAATGAGACTCACGACCATGAAGAGATGGGTGGTCATACTCGCGTGGGCCATGTTAGGCAAAACACAGTAACTGCTGCAACTTATTTTCATCAAAGCACCACAACACCTGTGACTCATGTTCGGCGAAGCTCAACAATTCCTATCACTGTTAGTGATTGGTTTTACTTTGATCGTAGCAGAATGTTATTTCTATTTTTTATTTCATTAATTATTGCATTTTTACCACAAGGCTTCTTGTTTCAGACAGAGCAGTTTCAGAAAACGACCGTGCCCAAAACCACCACCACTCGGACAACCGGTATTTTATCTTTGTTAGCTTTTTACGTGGTGAAACAGGTTCAGTAACTTGCACCGGCACCCAGTGACCACGAAGACACGACCAACCGTCGCAAGCACCCCGAAGTCTACCAGCGAGCAACGAATCGCACTGTCAAAGGCCAGAGAAAGCTGCACCGACGAACATCGACTCTGCCCGCACCTGGTCGAGATTTGCATGCCACCACCGACAACAAAATGTAGCTTATTTGATTTTACTGCAAAGTAAAGTATAATACAGCACAGTACAACCTTTTTTGTCGATAGGCTATCGCCTTCTAGTTTTATTTCTGATTGTTGAAGGTGCTTACTTTGTAGCCCCGATTTGTGACAAAAACTGCGAATGTAATTGCGATTGCCGGGTGGCCACCAGTTATAACAGGACCACAACAGATGAAAGTTGGTTCATTTGTTTCTCTTTGAACACTTCGGAAGAAAAGTTGTGCACTTTTCGTGTTTTCAGTTATAAACTTGAATTTTTGCTGTTTACGGTGCATTTGCAGTTCTCAGTGCAAACACGTGTGAAAAGCAGTGCTGCAACGACTGTACCGGTCTGTGCGTTTTAGTTTTCGCACTTGGATGATTAGATTGAAACTGCAAGAACTGTGTTTAAGCGAACGTCACGTTCAGGTTGCACAGAACTGAAACAGAGCTTAGCTTCGCTCGTGAGCAGCGTGTGTCGAAAGAGCTGCCACTCTTGCGGCCAACACCGAGGTGGGCAGGTTGCTTTTTCTCAAATTATCAAATGCTTCGATTCTGTCCGGCCACTGCTTCGTTTTCAATGTGCAGACGACACAGACCGATCGACTGCGGAACACTTGGTGCGTACGTATAATCTGATCTGAGCTCGTGATCTTTTGACGTCGTGAAGCTTATTAGTGAGAGATATCATTTGATTCCTTGTTTAATTTTGGCGTAAAAAATTTCAACACAAGTCAAGTGTGGTTGATGTTGCTTTTCAAAATGCAATTTTGAAATGGTATAAATTACATTTTTAGTTGGTACGGGTTGTTATACAGGAGAAGAAAATGGACTGTGGGCTGCAGTAGACTGCATGTCATGCTGCGACAATCAAATTTTCTTAAAAACCCTGTGTCATGCTTTTAGTCTGAAATGATATTTGGCCTTTTTAGTCGCTTCGGGCATTTTTTCAATCTAAATTTGCAATTTGCAAGATGTCATTCCTGGTTTGTTGTCAACAAAAATGGCAGAACCTCACGTTTCGTTATTTTGTAACCATTCGTCAGTTGTTGTCAAAAACCGAACATCAGTTATCCGACACTAAATAATTTCCTCGGAGCGACGTGCTGCGAACAATAAGCCAAAATATTGTTGAATTGTAAAATGCGTAGTGTCTTTTTGTGAAAGCGATGAACCACTGTGTCGGTGGGTGGGGTGGTAACCAAATCTAAACGTTTTTGCCTGGCACCAGAAACCGGCCAAGTTGTGCTTGCATTATGCTGGCGCAATTGGGCGACAAACACAATGTGTCATTGATTGCTGCTTGTTGATTCGCATTTCACGCGATGCTTGGGATCATTCACGTCGTTTTGCTGCATTATTCTTGATAACTTTGCAATTGAATTTTGATTTTCATCACTGTCAGTGTTAAGCAAAGACTGCTGCCTTCGTTTTGGCATCATTGCAGAGGTTATTTTTGAGCAAGTTTTCCAGATTTTTTATCACGCTTCTAACAAACAGGCTAACTTACATTTCCTACAACTGCAATTTACGAACCTAGTGTTGATGATTTGCGGCGCCACATTTTTGTTTTTACACTCGTTTTCACTTCGCTGATGAGCCTGCACCTGCTTTTTTGTGGCCCAACACACCCTGAGCAATGACAAATGTCGCTCAATGTAACTTATGAGATGAACCATGGAGCATAAATCATTGTATGGCGTTTCAAGCGCAATTCCTGTTCACTTTTCCATTTTGTGTATCTGGTTAAACAAATAATTCAAGGGTGACTCGTGCACAGTGGTGCCCTTTGTTGGGCTTGTTTTTTATTGCCATTCAGAGATGCACAGCGGACATAAGAGTGCAAAGCTGTTTTGCGGGATCGTGTTTTCATATGGCCACATATTCACAGTCACTCATTTTCGTATTATTTTCTCGCCTATACATCGTTAATCAACATAAGCGCATTGTGACAGTCTGTCCGTATGCACTTAAAATCAGTCCCATAAATATCTTCAAAGCAATGCACACTGGATGCAAGTAATGTGTGTTGATCTGATGATTGATAATCAATAATGATTATCTCTGTACGACGCACGTTTTGTTCATTTTGCACACTTGCGTGCACTGTCAACAATACGAACATAATAAAGCACCCTGGTTGAATGTGTCCACTCAAATGACCGTTGATCGACATCAAAAGTGCAGCCCCTGTTGCTGTGTAAAACGACCGAAGTCATGCGTTACACATTTGTTGATCGAGATTGAGTGTTATAGAAGCTCAGCGTGCAAACGTCCGCTTGTAATGGACTTTAGACTTTTTATTGCAACCGCTGCAGTGGCGCACGCTTTTCAAAGCCGCAATCACAACGTTTGAATCAGCAGGACACCAGCACGCTTGTTACAGCCTATGTATTTTGATGCCGCTTGAGTTTTGTCCTTGCGCTTTCGTGTGAGATCACAGAAACACGCAATTCGACACGTTCATGCAGATCAGTACAGTTTGATGATTGCGTGCAAAAAATCTTCGGTGGGAAACTGGTGGATGAAGAAAAATTAGCACAAAACTGTCAAACGTGTCTTGTAATTAAAAGACACCCGATACACATGTGTCCGTTTTAATAGTTGCAAAATTCACATCACATCAATATGAAAAAACTGTCACATGAGCTATCCCATCAACCTATTTCCACTATTATCATTATTTTTTATGAAATATTTCCAAACGTGTTCCCTTTCAGCACTGCGTTGGTGATCTAGTGATCAACACACATCTATACAGGCCGTTTTTTTCACGCCCGCTGCGTTCGTGCGCAATTGAGCCCTCCAACAGCGCAGCGTCAACGTGTCTCAATTCTCTCTTGCCCATTTTACAGCGTTTTATTTTGCAAAACTACCAACCACAAAAATCAAATGAACTCGTTTCTGTTTTATAAACCCCGAAATATTTTAATCGTTAAAAAACTTTCAGACCGTACGGTTGAATGGATTATACGCTTTTGACTTTTTGATAACGTTCGCACAACGGTAGTACAGCACATTGCTAAAATATGCAAAACACAACACCGCGAACAATGATCACATCACCATATTATTGCTATATTTTTTATATCGAAAGCTGCATTGCAGCTCGTTCAACCGGGACATCGTTTATTTTTTTGTCCATTTTTCTCTGGCCCCATCATTTGTTGCGTTCCGTTCGAACGAGACACGTTTTTGCTGCCGGAAAATGGATGGGCCAGTAGTCGATTGGTGGGCTGTTGATTGATGGTCAAACGGTCGCTCAGATATTGCTTCTGTCGGTTTGCGCCAAACTTTTGCGCTGTGTTTTGCAGTGGGCACTGCAGAGCAGCTGCTGCCTGCTGTGATGCAACACTGAACAAGACCATGTCAATAAAAGCGCCTTGCCAGCGAAGCAGCAAATCTGTTCCCGAAAATCTTCAGGTTCAATTTGTTCACAACAAAAAACTTGCCGCTCTGTGGGGTTTCGGTTTGTCATGACGGCTGCAATTATGACAGGGCGTTGCATGTGCGCCTTTCAGCAGCAGTTGTTTCGTGTTTTGTTGAGTGCTTTTCCGCTGTGCAGGCCACCACGCCCCACCAAAGTAAACCAATTCAAACGAGCTACTTTGATAATTTGCACAATAATCCGCACATTCGGGTGTGTTCGCATTTTATTGCACGCAATCCATCATTGTTTCTTGTAGTTTTGTTGTAATGCACACGTTAGTGGGTGCGGTTGCCTCGCATCAAATCTGCGCTCTCTCTTGCTGCTTCAAAGAAATTTGCGCTCGAGCTCCACCAAATGCAATTCGATAACGAGCGCGCCAATGGTGGGCGTGTCATAAAAACGAACGAGCCAATTGCTCGCCTCTTGACGCACGCAGCAGCCATTTTGATCCTGTTTTTTCTTATTTTTAGTTTGAAATGGCCTCGAGCTGAAAATAACCTATGCGATAGTCGAAAACAAATCTAAATTTTAACCACCGCGAACAATGATAAATTTGAAATTTCCAGTAGTGCATTTCAAACGATAAATTTGCGCTTGCTGAAGCCACAATTATTATTATTTTTCTGTTTGCTGTGCATTGGTAAACAGCAAGCGCGTTCCCCTTGAAAATCGCCGCTCTTCTGTGACCCCACACCCGAGGGACGGTCGCAGACGCACCGCAATAAAAAACACTTGACGAGTTTACATTGGCAGCAATTTCACACCATTTCGATGATGGGCCGCAATTGACAAAACAATCTTTTTTGAATGACGGATTTTGCACGTCCATTTTTGAATCGCGCACACGTACACGCAACAAGCGCCATGCTGCTGGTGCTCTTTTGACGCGCGTTTTCAGTGAATGTGTACAAAAAAAAATTTTGCGTGAAGAGAATTGGATTTGGGCACAAGCGCTCGCTTATTCGTAGCAAATTTGAAAAAAATTGCTGTCTGTATGTTATTCATGAACACAGAAATCGACAGTTTTTGCACTCATTCTTTTTTGCCTGCAGTTAAAGAAAGTGTGCTCAGTCCATAGCGAATTGCAAACAAATCATTAGACTCCAATGTATTTGCTTTCAATTTCCCCTTTTCGCAAACCAGCAACAGCTAACAGAAATCGAAGACCGATAGTCGTAAATCAATCAAGATCGGTAGTAGACAAGATGAAAATTCAACGGCAAATAAATTGAAACGCAGAAACGAACCAAGCATGCGTGCAACAGCAGCAGACAATTGCGTTTGTGTCGCAGCGCATTTTATCCTCCGCTCCTCTTGTTTGTTGCTGAGGTCTGACTGATATGGCAAAAGAAAACGTTGACACTGTTGCTATGAGTGAACATTTTTTTTTAAATTGTAAAACTTTAAATATTATGCCCGATAAAAATTACCTTTGCCTCCGAAGTGTCCAATACTGTATGTGTGGTCCTTTTTTATGTAACATAAAAACATTTGAATAATTTCGTAATTTTGATCGAAGCGCACTTTCAAACAAATGTAAGCATTGCCGACGATGGCTACATGTGACACACAATTGCACGCACACATCAGCCTCCTCGAGCATGTTTGTTTTCTCGTGATCGTCAGTGTTTCCGGTTAGTTTGAGAAGCAGACCCAAGGCGAGGCACAATGCTTGCAAAACATACGTGTCTCAGCAGTCTTCTGTGACATCCAATATGTGCGCCTCTGTATAAAAACTCAAACACAGTGTTCCACAGTTGTTCATAGTTTTCACCCACTGTGTTGTCCAATTTCAGAATTGTCATCCCTGCTAGCGCGCTGTCGAACCAGGCTTATGACAACAAAGCGCAAGACTCCATCCATGAGCGCTTTTGCACTTTTGGCCTGCTGCCGAGAAAGCAGCAGTTTATTTATTTACTTTGATTTTCCCATCGCCAACTGTGGCGTGGTGACCCAACTTTACATGTACATGCATGTATGTGTGTGTGTGCATGTCCAACGGTGAGAGATGTGTGTGTGTGTTCAGCTGCAAACGGCGCATGTACATGTGATGTACACAAGCAAACGTGCAGCAAGCTAACAGAAAAAGCTCGTGTTCCTGCTACTGTGAAAGTCACTTGAACATGTTTGAAAAAGCACATCAAATGTTGAAGTATAAACAAATCCTGGGTGGTCCGTCCCAATGGTCTCTTTTGGTAGTTCGCTTTCAGGACTGCGCGCACTCGCTCACGTTGTTAGTGACCCTTTGTGGTTTGCTGGTCATTTTCGCTCGTCTTCTCTTCATAATTCATTTCCGTTTCCGTGTAGAACTTGAAGTGCATGATTGTCGGCTGATTGTTTTGGCGCGTGCGCGCAATGCAAATTCATTTTAACGAAAACCGTCATAATCTTTCACTTTATTTGGAGACTAGAAAGCGACCGGTGTCCCGTGCAAAGTGGTGTGCTCTTTCTCATGTTTTGTGCATTGGTTAGTCTTTGTTTTAGAAAAAATGTAACTTTTTAGGGTAGCAATAGACCCGTTTTACATCTATATTTTCAAGTCTGACTGAAATGGTTTGAAAAGTTATCCCATGGACAAGTTCATTTCAAATACACTTGTGCGTTTTACACCACGCACCGACCCAAGTGCACTAAATATTGCGAACACTTTGCACGTTTGAACTCGTGCGCACACAGATTATAAGATCGTAAAGTTGTTTATCCTCGTTGATCTGTCGCTGTTTGAGCTGTGAACATTTCAATTTGCGCGCGCATGAAACGGCTGCAGGAGTAGAAGTGGCGGTTACGAGCGAAAAGTAAAAGAGAGACAGCGACACATGCAAAATGCATCGCCACTGGTTTTGCGGTGTTGTTGGCCACACTTGCACCTCCGCGTCGAGACCTGCAGCCTCGTGACACCATGTGCGCTGTTTGCAGACACATAAACTTTTATGGCCATGCGGCCACCAACCGCGATTGCAGGCTGACACAGGCGGCAAAAACCAGCTGCACCATTCACACAAAACAGCAACTTTTGACGCGAGTTCGACCTCCTCCAAAACTGTATTACATTTATAGTGTTGTGTGCGAGTAGTCAAGCAAAGATACAACTGAACGAGACTTCTGGGACGTGAAAGGTGTGGCAATATTTTGCATTTTATTTTTATGGCGTTTTGAATGGTGGCAGTGCATTTCAGCGCACATTTGTGGTCCCTTTTGCCGAAGCGCGTTGCAGCGCACGTCCGCGTGCTCTCAGCGTTTCCGGCATGTTCTAGCGGCAGCTGCGACCGCTTAGATCGGCTAGAAATTGAAAAGTGCCACCAATGACTGTAATTGCAAATCTTTCTTAGCGCGTCAGCTTTCCCTCGAGTTCTCGAGTTTTTTCATGTGCACTTTCTTTTCTGTTAACAGCTGATTTTTGCCTTCATTGTTTCACATTGTTGTTTTTTTGACGCAGCCATTTATCTGAATGCTGCAGCAGTTGAAATATGAAACTTCTAAGCAGCTTATTTCGGTTTTTAAGCAGGTTGTGTTGAATAAAATTGTTTGCTTTGATTTGAAATGAAAGTTCACATCCTCCGGCTGACTAATGCTTTTCTTCAATAGCGTTTGAAAACTTACAATATATATAGAAGCAACATGTATTGCACGTACATGGGCTGACTGGCAAGAAAGTTTTTATAGAAATGAGTGGGATGCGTTTTTTTCAGGTTCACGTTAGTTTTTATTGTCCAAAAGGAACTTACCAATCATTTTCAGTTCATAACAGCGTTCATAACATATAACACTGCACATTGCATATTATAATGGACTGAAAATGAAGACCACGAAAATAATGAATATCATGAAATAAGCATAACCCATAAATACCCATGATCGGCGGTATGTATTGCTGCAAGCGGTGCTGGTGTGTGTCAATGTTGATTGTGTGGCCAGTGATCACGTGCACTCCAATGGACGACCACCTTGCCACCTTGGAACAGCACGACTTCACGGCACAGTCATTGCACCCGAAACTGCTAGCAACTGCAAGAGGCATCTCAATACAACAGATAAACGACCCATATTCATTTTATGACGATGTGAGTGCAATTCGCGGTTGATGTTTTCGTTTTGATAAATCACGACAGTGAAGGTTGGAGTTATGTGATCCATGACTCAGCCGCACCGGCATGGCCAATCGCAGATTCAAGCCAATGCCACACTTTCCGAGAAAACGATGCTATACCTACGTATAATTTTGCTGCTAAGTTTGCTGCTAAAGTTGAATTCACGTGGTACCTATAAGGTGTACTACTCTGAGTTCGTTAGATCTTTGTTAGGTGCATGTTTAGCAACTTCAGTTTTGTGGCAATGTTCCTCTCTCGATGCAGTCAGTTTACGTTTCCACCAAGTTCAGTGCAATCTTTGCAGAACATCAAGCTGTTCTACCAACAAGCTGCTGCTCCCGCCGGGCACAGACTGGGTCGGCGATGTTCTGCTGTTGCACGGTGCTGCGTATTCATCGAAGGACTGGGCGACTCGTGTCGGCCAACCGGGACCAACCACCATGCAAATCGTGGCCGCAGCCGGCTACAGGGTCGTCGCCCTTGACCAACCTGGTAAACCGGACTACACTGTGAGCTATTGTGGAATCACACAATTGTTTAAGCTGTGCTCGGTTGAAAATGACATGGGCTGAGGTGTTGATTTTTTGATTCGACTTTCTCACTGCTTGGCTAACTGAGGGTTCCATTTAGCCTTAAAAGTAAAAAAGTCGCACCGTAACGTTTTGTGTCAGGTTTCAAACGGCGCACGGAAGGCACATTGCGTCGGAGTCGTTCTTCATTCATGAAGGATTTGGTCGCCCGGCAGAAGATGCACCGTCCGGCGATCGTGTCACCCACAAACAGTGGCAGTTTTTCGTTTACGTTAGTGCACGATTACCAGCATTTGGTGGGCGCGTTAATTACCATTGCCGCATGCTGCCCGGAGGACATCCGCCAAGACTGGTCGAAAGTTGAGGTACTAACAAAACAAGGGTGAACAGTGTGCCAGACAAACTTTTGCATCACGCGTCAAGCTGTTCCCTCGCTTTGAATTCATCTTCTGTTTGTATGCGCCAGACCTTTTTTTGAGTGAAGTAAAGGTAGAGATGAGAAAACGGAGCTACTGAAACGCGCTCATCGGGGCGGAAATATCGATTTTAGTAGCTTTCATCAGTAGTCCTGTTTCCAATGTAATCATGTTGCATTACATGATATGCAACCGAAAAAACTTTAACGAGTATGCCATATTCCAGATACCACTGCTGATCATTCGTGGTGGGAGTTTTTCTATGGCAGCGTGTTTGCGGAGTTCCAACAGACCAAGTACCACAACACGTTCATCGTGCCCAAGGCCGGGCATGCCGCTTACCTGCACCAGCTCGATCTCTGGCACACTGCGCTCGTCAACTTCCTCAATCTCTGTGTTTCGGTAACTGCAACTCCGATTCGAACGATCATGCCGCCGTTGGGTTTTGTGTAGTTGTCTGCAACGTTTTTGAGATTAGCATTAGGTGAATTTTTTTTGTCGCAAATAGCACTGAAGAACAAACTGACAGAAATTTAAAATTTATCATTGAAATCAAGGTCAAGTCTTGGTTAGTGGCTAACGGTCAGTGACCAGTGACCAAATTGGCAAGTTTACGTTTTTTGTTCGAGTATAGGAGAACGTGCAGCAAAATCACACGAGATGCTGATCCTATAGTGCAGTCGCACTGTGAGCAGGCAACTAATCTGCGAATGCAGTTGAACGCGACAGCTTCGTTTTTCT
>JASANC010000680.1:0-10642 GCA_030248135.1 Theristus sp. LFF4_11 | reverse complement strand
AATGGAATACGACTTCTGCAGTAGAAAAAACAAAATTTTTGTTCACTAAACACCAAACTGTGTTTCAGATTCCCAGTCGGGCCAACAACGACCGGCCGTGATCATCCTGGAGAAGAAATCGTTCGACGAAAAAACTGTTGAGCAGTTCTTATCCGTGACGTCAAAATTACTCAACGAGATGACGAACGACATTTACTCGGTCTATCATCTGATCGCGAAACCGGATATCAATGGTTCATTTGACCTTCGACCCGTTAAGCGCCATTCATGAAGCAAAAACCATCGCAGCTTCACGTGCTAAAGTGACGCGCGAGTACATGAATAGGCCCGTTTAGTCGAATGTAGCACAGAGACTTGTAAACTCCGAAGACTGAAGACTGCACCACTCTGCTATAATGCACCAATTGAGAAACTTGTATGAAAAAGGATAATAGTAAAATCTAAAGTGCAACCACCCACCCCACCTAAATTTAGCTTTAGTTAAACTTTGACTTACCTAAACGTGTTTCGGATGATTGATTTGCGCATGATTGACTATCTCTCTTCACGGCCACACCATAACACAGGTGTGTCTTGGATCGTCAAGGCAATGTTGCACACAAACACACGCACGCACACATGCGATATTGGAGTTGTAGGCGCCCGTGTCTGCATAATCTGTGTGTGTGTGTGTGTGTGTATTATCGTTACAGGAAGACCGCGTGCACAAAAGTTTCACGCGTTGGGGAAAAGCCGGACACCGAACCAGACGCATGACGTCATCCGACGTCTTTCGTCAGCTACCGTAACCCAATTTTGAATTCCCGCGATTCTGTGAAACGTTTTTCCTATCCCTGTGTGCAAAGGCACAGAGAACGGGGACCAAAATGAAAGATAATAATGTGTATGTGTGTGTGTGCAACATCTACTGTGTTTCACATAGTGTGATGTCTTCGTACTAGAACTTTACTGTCACTGTGCAGCGTTGCTGCTTTATAAACCCGTTGCTGCACGTTGATTCGATGTTTTTACCGCCGTTTTTTGCAGACATCAAAACGACCATAATACTGCCGTGCACTACGCAGCACATTGAGAAATATCGCGCGCAAGAGTGGTACATCATTGAAGAGTCACCCGAAGACTACCAGACGATCACGCTACCGTACATTCTTGAGCAGCATATGATGAAACTGGATGTTGGTTTTTGGTTTATTGTTTTGAAAAACATTTTCGCGGACAAAAGTTGCAACAAACAACTGCGGTTTGCTGTTTCTCTGATTCCAAATTCCAATTTCAAGTTTCCAGTTTCGGATTGCGGTTCTAAAAGCCAGCCAGTGGAACGAAAAGTTTGTTTGTATCATACTTTTTGTATGAAAAAAACCGGTTAGCTCAGCAACACATTTGAACGCGCTGCGTGCGTTGATTGGTCGTTTGGAGCATATTCGACTGTCAAAATCAGCGATTTTTTTTTCAGTGGGTCTACAACATTCTCGAGCGCAAGGCCGAGGTCGAACGAATCTGGTACGACGACGTCGATCCGGACACCGGGTTTCTGATTGCGCCCGACTTGAAATGGGACGGTCACACGGTGGACACGCTGTACATGCAAGTGCTCGTGCGTACACGCAACATCAAATCAATTCGGTCTGCCAAAGCACCACGCCAATCCGTTGTTTATTTTATCGGTTAATTTTTCAGCCATCCCACTGATCTTGAATCAGTCGGTTCATTAAGTCAGTTAAGTATAGATACCGTATTACCTCTAATAAACCCCCATGGGGGTTTATTTCTTCAGCGACTTCTGGGGGTGGGGGTTTATTTTTGGGGGGGGGCTTTATTTTTTTGGGGGGGGGGGGTTTATTTGGAAACCATTTTTAGGAGTGGGCAAATGGCAAAAATACCTTCCATGGCAGGAAGGAAGTCGCAGAAACTTCTACTCTACATAGAAATTTCCTTTTACAACAGCCTTTTGTAATGAAATTACCATTAACTCATCCATTTGGGGCCTTTGGTAGCACAATTTCATCATTTTCACTGCAACCAGCCACTGAATTCGCTGGGTATGTGTTTCAAACAGGTTTCAATAATCCCCCATGGGGGATTATTTTTTTTGGGGGGGGATTATTTGGAAACTTGTCGAGGGGGTGGGGGTTTATTTTTGGGGGGGGGGTTTAATTTTGGGGGGGGGTTAATAGAGGTAATACGGTAGTTATTCCGTGAAATACAATCAACGAGTCATTTCACCAGTTAGTCAATCAGTAAGTTGTTCAGAGAATCACGGCGTCTGTAATCATCAGTAAAAATAATGAATTGTCCATCCATTCAAGCCGGATACAAACTGTCGCGGAAAAACTGCGCAAAGTTTCTCACGAAACGTGTTTGTTTTTTCTTCTGATCATTTTCAGTGATCTCCGAGCAGCACACATTCCGATGTTGGAGCGAATCACGAAGCAAGTCGCCATAGTGGCTCGAGAGAGATTCTCGTTGTCGCGTCACCAATTACGGGTGTATTTTCATTATCAACCAACCTTCTATCATCTGCACGTGCACGTCGTGAACATCAAGTGAGTTAGGCTTTGTCGTTTCTTATCATCTTTTGAATAATATCTTTTATTTTTGTCCCGCGTCTCAATGCGCGCATAGATGGGTAAGCAGTCTCATGCACGATGCGGGAATTCAAAATTGGCAAAAGGGGATTCGAGTCCCCTAAATAAGGCCGGGTCACTTAGGCTATTCTGAATTATCACATGAAGATTGAAACTAGTTTTCTTTCACGTCCACAACTGCATTGAGTCGCAGGTCTTAAAGAAAAGATGATAAATATTCATTCACTTTAAAATGTTCTGACCGTTTGCATTTTTTAACCGTTGCGTCTTCACTCAGATACGAAGGTCCCGGGCAGAGCATCGGCGGATCGGTGTTACTTGCGGATGTGATTGACAACTTGAAACTGGATGGCGAGTTCTATCGCAAGAAGACGTTGTCGTTCGTTGTGAAACGGAACAGCCCGTTATTCCAGCGGTATCTGGATGCGGGTAAAGTGACGTAATGAAACTGTATTTGCTGTTTTTTGTGTTTCAAAATGGATTGTTTTCATCCAATTTGCATCTCTTTTTGGCTGACGGATGCCAGTTGCATCTAGGTGGTTTTGAAGAAAAAAATAGAGATCAGTCGAGATTTAATGATTGCTTCGTTATTGCTCCAGAGATCAGATCGGAATCATAAAATCATCGCGCGTTACGAAAAGTTTTTTGCTTTTTTTCACTTGTCTGCCTTTCCAACTTTTCGGTAATGTCGGGATTTTTTTGCATATCATCAATCAAAGTCAGAACACATTTATAACATGTAGTTATGTTTGGAAATTAAAAAAAACAATGCATGCATAAAAAACAGCTGCAATGTTGCAGTACAAAACGATATAGTAGTGGCATATTCACTAAAAAAGTATAAATTCAAAAACAACTTGCTGACCTTGTCGTTTGTCGCAAAATTTGCAACATGCAAACGCAGTGTTCTTCCGATCAAGGCCGCAAAAAAATCCCGTTTTGTTTTTTCCCTGTTCATGAAACCGTGAGACACGAACGCAAAAAACGCATCAACGTGAATATGGTTTTCACGAGGACGTATGCGAGCAAGTGTTTGATTGTACCTACAAAACTCTGAACAACTACCGTATTACCCCCAATAAACCCCCATGGGGGATTAATACGTCAGCGACTTTTAGGGGTGGGGGTTTATTGGTGGGGGGGGATTATTGGTGGGGGGGGGGGTTTATTTTACAAAAAAAATTCTAGGGGTGGGGGTTTGTTGAAAAATGGCAAAAATACATTGCATGGCAGGCAAGAAAGTCGCAGAAACTTCTACTCTACATAGAAATTTCCTTTTATAACAGCCTTTTGTAATGAAATTACTATTAACTCACCCATTTGGGGCCTTTGGTAGCACAATTTCATCATTTTCACTGCAACCAGCCACTGAATTCGCTGGGTATGTGTTTCAAACAGGTCTCCAATAATCCCCCATGGGGGATTATTTGTGGGGGGGGATTATTCGGAAACTGGTCGGGGGGTGGGGGTTTATTGGTGGGGGGGGGGGGATTAATGGTGGGGGGGGGGTTTAATGGGGGTAATACGGTAGGTGTATGAATACCGTGACATAAAAAACAAAAAATATAACTTGGTCGAACTTTATCTTAAACTACCAATGTTCTCATTATTGTGGTGTCGTTTTTGTGCGCATGGATATTTTCTAAATGCTCTCAACACCGCATTGACGACATCAAATCAACCACAGTTCTATTTTACCACAATGTGGTTTTCATTCACAAAATTTTCCAATCATCTCCACAATGAACAACACAACCGAATGCACAATTATTGGATATCTCTGTGAGACAAGAGATTGTAACTATTGAATCTGTCGAAAAAACGCGTGTAGCCAGCCACATAGAACTGCGTGGAAGAAAACTAAATTAAATACCCTCTTCATTCACCACTGGTCGATTTGAGAAAACTACATACAGCTGTCACTGGGTAACAAATGAATGAACGTGCGGCTGTTTGCGAATTGCCATCAATAGCCAATAACGCCAACGTCGACGGTAATAATGGTCACGAGACAATAGCCGTTCATTCGTGCGCGATGTGCAGCTTCAGTAGCCCGTCCAAGTTCCACTACAATTCCCACTTGAACACGCACTCCAGTCGTCAGTGTCTCCTGTGCGACTACACGGCACGAACCACCGGTCGACTGAAGCAGCACATGAACGTGTCGCATACGCACGAGGAATTCGTTGAGGAGTTCGGTCTCGAGGCGATGTTGGAGCAAGAGCAGTCACCGCAGAAACACCCCGAACGGGACCAGCAGCCGGTTGGAGGACGAAAATAAGGGTGCATTCATGTTGCAGTATATCTAAAAATGCGGGAGACGCATATAAAAGGAGGAATATGGCCTGCCTTGTGTAAGCAGTGAAAGACTTGGCTCGACAACGCTTTTCAAGTCTCTGATGTGGTACACACGGATAGAAGCACATAAGAGTCATATTTTTGCGCCGCGTTTGTTGTTTAAAAGCTTGCTGAAAAGCGTAAAAACTTTGAAGTTATCTAGATATTTTTCAATTGTCCTCTTCAGTTTAGTCTAAAATCACATCATGTGCAAAATGCTGTACAGCATGGCCGAATAAATGTGGCAGTCCATCAAGGCGGGATTAGTCGCTGACTAGGAGTTGTCTTTTTCAAAAATGCCAACATAATTTCCAATCATGTGTGTAAGGGAGAAAGAATGAACAGAATAATACGGATAATCCAATAGTTTAAAAAAACGCGTCAAATTTGGCATACAATTTGGTTTCTGAACTTCTTTTTCTTTCCATTCAAAATTCGCGCGCTCCTTGCACCCTGAAAAAAGCTGCCATGTTTAATCGGCTATACTGTAAATTCTGTGCAAAAAAACAGAAACATCAGAGATTGCAAAACATTGCTGCATGTAGCTTTATCGTTGTTGCTAACGTACGCACCGCTGTGCATACAGCAGCACCAGTGCAAAAAGTGTTGTCTTCCGTTGATTTTCACCCTTTTTACCAAACTCTTGTGACAGGATAAACCGGTGAGTCATATGTACCGGATAAACCGGTAAGCATAAACGGCGCAAAAATATGACTCTTATGTACTTGTATCCGTGTGTACCACATCAGAGACTTGAAAAGCGTTGTCGAGCCAAGTCTTTCACTGCTTACACAAGGCAGGCCATATTCCTCCTTTTATATGCGTCTCCCGCATTTTTAGATAATATTCTGACTTTTACATAAGCCCCAAAGGTCGGACCAAAATCACAATACGTTGGTCACACATTCTTCTAAACCCCGGACAACTCAGGTTTTTCATTGTTCGTTTTTTAGGCCAATTTCGTCTATGCTGTTTCTACGGCCGATTCGCCCAAAATCGTCACGATTTAGTACCTAGAATTGCTCACATAAGAAAACTGACCCAAAAGCCGTGATCGGCGCAATGAATTACCATGGAAAACACCGACTTCTTGTTTTTCATTTCTGGACCGGTTTCGCCAATTTCCACGGCCGATTCGCTCGAAATCGTCACGATTCAGCATCTAGAGTTGCTCACGTAAGAAAATTAACCCAATATCCGTGATCAGCGCATTGAATTACCATGGAAAACACCCTTTTCTTGTTTTTCGTTTCTGGACCGATTTCGCCGATTTCCACGGCCGATTCGCCCGACATCGGCACGATTCAGCATCTAGAGTTGCTTACATAAAAAACTAACCCAAAATCCGTGATCAACGCATTGAATTATTATGGAAAACACCTTTTTCTTGTTTTTCGTTTCTGGACCGATTTCGCCAATTTCGACGGCCGATTCGCCCGAAATCGTCACGATTCAGTATCTAGAGTTGCTCACGTAAGAAAACTAACCCAAAATTCGTGATCAGCGCATTGAATTACCCTGGAAAACACCCTTCTCTTGTTTTTCGTTTCTGGACCGAATTCGCCAATTTCGACGGCCGATTCGCCCGAAATCGTCACGATTCGGTATCTAGAGTTGCTCACATAAGAAAACTAACCCAAAATCCGTGATCAGCGCATTGAATTACTATGGACTAGACGTTTTTCCTGTTATTTTTTGTTGCTCAAACAAAATTGTAAGAGTGAAAAACTGATATCCAGTCAAAATGCAACGAACTTTCAAAAAATGCGCAATTTTCACCCAAAAAAGTGCCCGGGCAAAAAAATAAACTAATTTTTCAAAATCTACGGATTAAATTACCCCAGGAAACATTTTTGTTCAACTGTGAAAGTGTTCCAGCTAAAAATTGAAAGAGCGAACACTTAAAACCAGGTGAAAACCCTGCGAACTTTAAAAAATACCCAATTTTTACCCAAAAACAAGGTCGGGGCAAAAAATTAACCCAAAGAGCAAAATCTACGGATGAAATTACCCCAGGAAACATTTTTGTTCGACTGTGAAAGTGTCGCAGGTAAAAATTGAAAGGGCGAACACATGTTGATTACATACCTGAAAAAAAAAATACCAAGAAAAATAAGTAACACTGTTTTCAGAATAGGTTTTTCGTGTCTACAGCGTATGAAAAGTCGTCCGATGAAAATTTTTTCGCGGCTCAGAACACAACTTTGGGTGTTCGTTTCGTGTGCACAGAGCCAAGTTTGTGGCTTATACTATGCTCGCTGGAGGCAGCGAGCAAATTTGAAAAAAGCGCGCTGGGGTATAACGGCTCATATTATGCGTGATGCGCTCTCCGCTCGCTGCGCTCGCTCGCGCATCCGCATGAATTTAAGGTGCGATAAATACTGCTACATGAATGCGTCCTAAGATTTTTGTCAATTAATCACTGAACTGTAATACGATTTTGTTCTAAAAAAAAGCCCGGAAAACCACACATCAGAAATCAATGAAACATGCAAAACTTCACTGTCTGAATAATTTTGTGGCGACGCAACAACATTGATGAGAACGCTCACTCAACGAAATGCCAAATTTCGTGCACTTTCATTGATTATTGTACAGTAGCTCAACAAACCGGGCATTTTCATGTTTACAGCAGCACGACTATGTTTTAAGCTATGATCATTTTTTTAGATTCTGCGCGGCTCAACACGTGTGCGTGCAGACGTAGAAAGGAAACTAGTTTTAATCTTAAAATGGCAATCAAAACCGCCTAAGTGACTCGGCCCTATTTAGGGGACTTTGCCACGGATCACTTTGCCAATTTCGAATTGCCGCATTAAGCAAGAAAAACTGATTTCTTTTTGACGTCTGCAAACGCATATTGAGTCGCTGAACCGAAATTAAAAGATAATACCGCTTGTTTTAGAAACAATCAACGAACAACGGCGAAGATGACAGCCGATTTCAAGCTCCAGTCGAAGACTCGGCTGACGACAACCAATCGTTGTCCAGCTCGAACGACGATGGTGGAGCACAACAAAAACGACGCGTAACAAAGCCAAAGAAATACAGTTGTAAACAGTGCGCTCACGTGTTCCCATCGAAGCAGCTGTTCTGGTGGCACGCGCGCACGCACATACCGCCGGCGAAACAGCTGACCTGTCCGTATTGCGATTTCGTCACCGAACACCGCCACCATCTCAACTATCACTTTCGCAATCATTTCGGCGCGAAACCGTTCAAATGCACGAAATGCCGGTACACGTGCGTGAATCAGTCGATGTTGAATTCGCACATGAAGTCGCACTCCGCCCACTGTTCGTATCGATGCGGCGACTGCGGGTACGCCACGAAATACCGTAACGGTCTCAAGTGGCATCTGCAGAAATACGGTCATCGGACCGCGATTGGAGAGGCAACCGATAATGATGGGATAGTGTTTTCACCACAATAGTTTTCAGTTGTTTTGGGTTAAAACCTAATCAGAGTAATTGTTGTTCATAATTCAACTCACTTGAAGTTAAGAAGGCCCGTTTATACCTGTCGTATGCGCATACGGCACTTCACGTCACGTCATTGTAGGTCTCATGTTACCGTGCGTTAACGTAAGTCTGCATAGTATTACATAGAGCAAATGGCAAATGTTTATTTAGATGGCCGTTACCATCGGAGTAAATGCAAAAGGCAATTGTCAATGGGTAATTGAATGCCATGCAACCTTCACTGAAATGGTTTATACCAGAAAATGTTATACATCTCCGTTGTGGATAAAAAATGTTAAAAATGTAATAATTTGAAAAAAAAACCTGATTTATTTATTATCGAACCTTTTACGGAGTGCTACATTATGAAAGAAATGCACATGCATCTTCATCAAAAATCCATTCCACTGGTACGGGTGCAGCGGCTGCACACGCATAGCATCTACTCATGTGTGGGAAAGTATCGGGAACCCATTTGTAAACCTTGTCGATGCGGAAAATGGACCAGAAAACAAATCAGAACAATGAACTGATTTCATTCAGCGTTGCATTATCAGTCTCTCCTTCAATTCACCAATTTTGTATCGTTCAAAAGGTTGTGAGCTCTGTGTCTGTCTGTCTGTCTGTCTGTCTGTTCCCTCTGCCATAGTGTTCTTGTTCTTGTTCTTGTTCTTGACAAGCAAAAGTGCAAGCAAAAAAATTGACAATGTGTTGTCCTGTTTGACGTGAGGCATACAAATAAACTCGATTGAATGATTTATGATAAACGGCTAAAATCACTTTTCAGTGATATTTTCTTGTCTCTTATGCCGTTGCGTTTGTTCAGTTCAGAGATCCTCCGTCTTCAGAGACGAGATTTCCGTCTGCGATTGCTGTCTGTTTGGATTGTACCATGAGTGAGTTTGGCTGCCACAAATTTTTAAATGATAGTGCACAAAGTTTTGAACAACCGATCGAATGTGCATCCAGAATTTTTGTGGTGCCTCTGGTGCAACCACCAATCAGGGTTCATTTTTCATTTTCGTTTTCAAATTCGTTTTTCATTTGTTTTTCAGTGCCAACCAATCAAGGCGCAATCAACCAACCAACCATTAAAACTTCTGTTTATGGTCATCATGGTCTTGTGCAACGTGCAAGCAATCACCGTGACTTGTTTGTTTTTCTGGGTCAACCAATCAGAGCGGCCTTTTGCAATTGGGATCGCGAACAACGGCCGAAAGCACACCAATGGCGCCGCTTTAGTTTCTTCACTACGTTCCTTTATTCACGAAGTTGCAACAAGGAATTGCATTTTCTCTCTTTGATTGAAAAAGTAAACGAAAGAAAAACTTGAATTTGGCTGCCACACCTTTTTAAAACGTCTACTTCTGTTTCTAAAGCGTGATTGCTTATAATTCACGCTCTAGTTTTCTTTTTGCTGTTTAGTACAAAATATTTCTTTCCCTATGTAGGCCAACCACATTTTTAACATTCAAACAGTTTTGTTTGTGAAATTATGGTTGGCCTATTAGTCTAAACTACCGTAACCCTTGTGAGCCATTCCAAAATTTCTTTTTATTTGAAATATGAAAACAACGCTTTTATTGAAACAATGGCGATTTGCATTTGTCAGTGAACGACAAAAGGAAAGAAATGGTTGAAATAACTTGGGCCAACGAAGACGGCGTCGCATACAAACCCACGACCTGCGAATACAAATTTTGCTCAACGACGCCCACGAACGTCGCCTTCCACTTAAGCTGACATTGGTCGCGTTCAGACGTAACTGTTTTACAAAGGAAACCTTTGCGCCTGACGAGACTAAAAATATGATTGTGACAATGCCACAACACAGCGTGCGGAATGCTTGCACAATCTGAAGATTGACTCACTGACACTCTCGAAACCTTTGAAATCAAACAACTTTAGTTTCACAGATTGCAACTCACGTAGCATCAAATGCGGATAGAATAGAATCAAATAGAATCAATCAAAAATGACCACTTTTATTTGACGAATTTGATTATCAAACAATCACAGCCAGATAATTGTGAAAATCACGATCAAGTCTTTTGTAGTTCCCAGAAAATCAACAAAACACACAGTCATTCATTTGCATGGTATTTTTCATGTCTTGATGGGTTTCCAGAAAACATTTACTGAGGCGTCTTTAGATTTTGTCTAAAATCAAAAGAAAACAATAACACTTTTTAGGGAATCCTTACCACAAACGTGACAGTTTCTGGAGTCAGGCAATCACAATCAACCGATCTTGCCCGT
>JASANC010000679.1:0-45869 GCA_030248135.1 Theristus sp. LFF4_11 | reverse complement strand
ATAAGCTCGTGCCAAACTGCTAATATGGTCAAAATTAACTGTTGATAGGCATTCGCATAAAGCAGTATTTAGGGTGACCGATTAGCTATGTTTTAACACAGCTGCACGTCACTAAACAGTGCTTCATGAATGCAGTTTTTTCTGCGGGCGAAACCACTGACAACACGCGCTGCTATCTGGTTTCTGTCATCAACCGGTTTTCGGTTACGGTCATTCAACAGATAAACGCAGTGCAAATCGCATTTCTTTTCTAGACTTCGCAGCTCAAAGTTTGTCAGTTTCGTCGAGCAAACGAGAGACGTCAAGATGCCTGCGTGCCGAAGGAGTTCCGTGAGCAGCGACCGGCTGGTATGCAGATGCACAATAGTGGACTGATGGATAGTAAGTGGCAGGAATGGGTGTACTTGTTGCGCTGATGGATAGTAAGTGGCAGGAATGGGTGCTTGTTGCGCTGATGGATAGTAAGTGGCAGCAATGGGTGTGCTTGTTGCGCTGATTTCGGTCGTTTTTATTGTGTTCAGTTGGCTGCGGAACTGTCCGACACAATTCTTTGGCAGTTTTTCATACTCATATCATTAAGGAAACCCACTGTCCAGATCCAACGAATAATTTGACTTGAGAATCAATCGAATCAAATAAAAACTTCACGAATGTTCTCTGAAGTCTGGCCACCATCGTATGCAGAATGGAAGTGGTGGTGTGGTCGCTATTTTATCATGAAAGCAGCAACATTTCGTCTCAGCGATGTGTGTTTGCTGCAGTGAGTCAGAGCTGTTCAACTGCCTCGAGGAGCACGCGTACGCAGCCGCACCGGTGACGCCCGTGCTCGGCTGTGCGCTCAGCGATGCGCTCACACTGCCGCCGGACACGCCCGCATACGAGGTTCGCCAGGCTGAAATGGACAATTTGCAATTTTGTGAACACTCCGTGCCGATGAATCTCTTGTGCTTTCAATTCGGTATCGAAATCGATCTGTATTCAGTCGCCGATTGATTCAGTATTCAAAAGCTTGGGTCTCTGAACACAAAAGTGTTTGATTGAGTGATTTTATTGGACACATTGTAAGTGGACAAAGGAGCCCATTTTCCCAACCAGCAAAACTGGGCACACAGCCAATCCATGGTTACGCATTGTTGCACCATTGAAGCAGCTGGCAGTGGTCTGATGTAGGGTTAGGGGCTTTGAAAAAAATTTTTTTTTTATTTTTTTCCGTTTTTTTTTTAAATTTGGATTTTTTTTCAAACTTAAAAAAAAAATTTGAAAAATTTTTCTTCTACTTTGCTCTGAAAATTCGATTTATGGCATAATTTTTTGAAAGTTCAAACCAAATTTTCTTCCCAACTTCTTTGTGTGCTTAGGTACATGTCATTATTTGGTCATTTTGACCGACGTACTCCATGTTTTTCGATTTGGATGACTTCTAGAGTCAATTTTTAGCGTTGAAATGACTTAACTGAATTGAAATATCGTTTCAGAAATCGTTTTCTTGCAACTTAGAACATGTTTTTTCAGTCGGTAGGCCATGAGATGAACATGATATTTTGTTGATTGGCGTATGTTATAGGTCTACAATGGAGTTGTGCGATATATTGTTAAACAATTGGAGCGGAGATGTTGGTTAATACCACATCACACGACCGTTTTTCAGATACCCGATAACATGGCCACATGTTAAAACTTGCGTGCTGAGCTAAACTAACGTGTTAAACTTGCGTCTGTCAGTTGCCCGCAACGTGATCGCGAAATCATGGTACGTGTTTTCGATACGATGATTTGAAGAGTGGGCTCTCGCCATGTGGCAGATAGCATAGCTGGTTGAACCTGAAAGTAAGTGTCTTGGGGGGGGGGGGGGGGGGGGCCGGGTCGACAGGGGTTGCCGACTTAGCTACAGCAAACAGGAATTTTTGAACACAGTCAAATTTTGGTAATTTTCTAAAGAGGAACAACTAAGAACGGTTCAATATTCAAGTACACGTCGAAAATTGTCCTGTTTTACTGTTGAAAATGCAACTTTCCCTCTATGAAATGGACATAATTTCAATAAAACACGATTTTCGCTCTTATAGTTTTCCGGATCGTTCTGAAAATAGTCTAGATGAACTCAGCTCGACGAGACGCTTCGAACAAACCTAACTTGTAAAAAAAAATTTAAAAAAAAAAAAATTTAATTAAAAAAAAAATCCGGATTTTTTTCCTTTAACCCTAGTCTGATGTGTCGACGAACTGTGACAGCATTCCCCTGACGCCGTGCATCCGTTTTTCTTGCTCGAACAGCCGGACACAACTGCGAATAAAACAGTGTGACCAGGCATGTGGTGGCCGAGACATGAGCAGCGCTACTTTTCTATTCGCAGGACTTTGTGCACCTGTGGAGTCGCAGTCGCCTCAACTGGGTCGTCCAGAGCAGCGCCGTCGACTTCCTGCACGTGCTGCTCACGTGCATGGCGTGGCTGATCGATGAGCTCAAGATCGACGTGCGATTCGCCATCTCCGTGCACGATGAAGTGTGTCGGTGGTGTTCGTTTTTGGTGTTTTTTGTTGAATTTTTTTAACCGTTGAAAAAGTATTGCTGGGTGGAGCACGCTGCGTGTCGGTCTCGACACGATCTCAGTGCCAGAAAAACTCAGACAATGAATTTCCCTCACTTTCGAGTTCTTTTTTGACGATCACAAATGTGAGCGCAGGTTGGGAAAGGTAG
The DNA here is from genome assembly GCA_030248135.1 of Theristus sp. LFF4_11. Classification (NCBI taxonomy): domain Eukaryota; kingdom Metazoa; phylum Nematoda; class Chromadorea; order Monhysterida; family Xyalidae; genus Theristus; species Theristus sp. LFF4_11. The sequence goes on along the minus strand of JASANC010000679.1, from coordinate 43,171 downwards.
TGTCGCAATTTGGCCGATCGAGCAGGCTAGGTCGGATGTGGACGCTGTGTAGGAGCTGCGTCGTTGTCCACGTCAGCGCAGGTCATACATCGTAGCGGGAGCCAACACAGTAGTTACCGTACCCCTATTTGGCTCACTTGTCTCGTCTGTACTTTTTCTATCCCCTGACTACCGGAATCCGTCCCTAATCTCAAACACTTTCTTTTCGTCCACAGATTCGCTATCTATCAGCGGAGCGTGACCAGTACAAGTGCGCCCTCGCATTGCACCTCAGCAATCTCTGCACCAGGGCGTTCTTCTCAAAGCGACTCGGCGTCGACGATTTGCCATTGGTCGGTGAAGTTTTGATGTTTTTCATTTTTGGCATTTGCTGAGATGCTGTTTTTTGCAAGAGCGAACGTGAACCGAGCGAGCTGTGTTCTAAATTAAGCTGCGTTTCTGCGTGAGACGAGTACTTGCAAGTCAACTCATTAGGAGAACCGGACACACAGAATCGATTCGATCCGATGTAACTTGTCAATTTGCGTTGTTGTCTGTGAGAGTGCTGGTTGCACCGTTTTTTTGCGGTTTCTTGGGTCCCAAAAACCACGATGCTGACAGTTCGAAAACTAGCCGAGACGCGGTTTTTCAGTATTTTTCAGTGTTTTTATTTCAGAGTGTGGCGTACTTCAGTCAGGTCGACATTGACAGCGTGTTCAGGAAGGAGCCAACACTGGACTGCGTTACGCCGTCGAATCCAGACGGCCTCAGAGACGGATACGCAATTGAGTATGGTTGGTGGTGGTTCATTCATAATTTTTAATTTGGCCTGGTTTGGTACTCTTGACTGGTTTCTACATGACAGTCATAGTGTGGGCCGATGATTGTTCATGTCGTTTATGTTGAACCTTGTAATCTGAAACCTGAGAACTGGAATGGATTTTGTGTAGATTTCGACTGAAGTTCTGAATTCTAAAATGCACTCAGAGGCGACCAATTTGCTGCAGCATCCATCTAGTCAGATCAAATTCATTTACGACGTTACGCCTTGCATGTATTCATCAAGAGTACAAGCAAGTTCAAAACTTGCCCTTGCAATCAATTCCCCACTCCCATTTATTTGTGCTTTTACTGCTGTGTTCATTTTTTGAACGGTGATTGCGCATCTTATTTACGCACGGTTCCGAAGTTATCATTTCAAGACACTTTTCATTTTCCAATCACTTTGCCGTCTTGTTGTCAGGCGAGGCAGTTTCATACGACCGTTGTGTGGAGGCTGTGCAAAGTGAGACAGCTGCGGCAGAACACACGTCTGCTGACACTGCAGTTGTTGCCAATGAGAAACTGGCGGCAGCTTGAAAAAAGTATGCCAATGCAATTGGTGTCTCGTGATGTGCTGATTCGCCTTTTGAATTTGTTTTTTACAGTGAAATTTCACAAAATATCCAGTCAATGCAAAACGGTGAAATAATGTTTTTTTCTCGATTGCATAACTCGGACTCGGTGCTTTTATGACACGATATTGTGAAAGTTTTGTTGTTTTGTTATTGCCTTTTGAATTTTGTTCACGTTTTCACGTTACACATCGAAAAATTGTTTAATTTTGTTTAAAAATGAATGATTGAAATGTCGCCAAAAAGTATTGAGGTTTTTTTTTTGTTAGAGAAACAAATGTGTCCACAGAATGCGCGTTCTTTGTACTGGCGGAAATTTCGGCGCTAAAGTTGAAAATTTGAATGAAAATGTGTTTTTTTGCGCCAGACGTGTGACACAGTGCAGTACGGTTGTCGAAAAAAGCTATCGAAAGTGTATTTCAACATGTTTTGTGCAACTGAGTATTCAAAGTGTTCGCGGGGGTAATTTGCGGCAAAAGAACACCGTTATCGTTTGAAAAGTCGGGAAAATGAAACAAAATCAGGTATTGTGGGTGTGTGTGTTTGTGTGTCAAATGTTCTCTCGGAAACCTGTTTTAATTTGTTTTATCTTTTAAACTTACTGTTGCAGCCGTCTCGATGATTGGCTGAACTGAATTTTCAACGTCACTGATTCGCTGTATCAGCATGATTCAGTCAATCAACTTGTCAGATTTCGGTTTTTGAAGGTACGACTTTCGGAGTTTTTTGTGTAAATCCAGATAGGAACTTTATCGGCAAACAAACCTGGTTAGTGTCGTGACGTGTTTTTTTGGAGTAAATTTGGAAATATAAAGCATAAAATGACAAAAGCTTTCCATTTCATATGTAAAACAAGTCTCTCTCTCTTGAATAAGTCAAGAAGAAATCTGCGGTTTAAGCAAACAAAACTGGGAACAACACATTTTTTATTCCGTGACGATGAAGAGTGTAGGCAGTGTTTCCAGTTTTGCAATTGTGACATCTTTTGTTCAAAACCCGAATTTGCAAAAATAAAATTGCAACGTGCATGGACTTTTGAAAAGCGGTGAATTCTATAAAATTGCAGCATCTGGAATCAAAAAAAAGGAAAATCGGAAAAGGCATTCGTCAAAATGAAATTCTACTTTTTAAAGTAATGTAAATTTCAAAACTGAAATTGTAATGTCTGTTTCCAAGTAGCAAAAGTAATGTGTTTTTCGCAGTTTTTTTCATATAGGAAAAAGTTGTTTTTGTTTATTTATTTCAGCGGCGCGTGCATTTTTGTAACTGAATCTCTCCTTCGGTGGCTGCGAATATAACGCGATTTTTTCCATTCTCTGTCTTTCTGTTTTTATTGACTGTGACAATATTTATTTTACTCGAACTTGTTGTGAATGTGAAGCCCTGTTACTTGAAATCAACTTTCATTTGCTGTGTTCAAAAAGCTATTCGCTCACACTTTTCGACTGTTATAGCTTAGTTAGTGGACTGATTCTGAATTTGGCAATGCTAGAACTGTATCCAAGTGCCGACATAGCCTATCAGAGAGCAGACTTGCACTTTTGGAAGAGTAGCTTTTGTGTTTTTCTTTCCAGCAATTGACTTTTTGTTGAAGTTATTTATTTTCAACGTTGTGCTTTAAGACCGCGATTTGCTTGTTTACCTTTTACTGCGCCCTCTTGTGATGTGATTGGCAGTAGTGTTCAAGTGTAACAAGCCAAAACTAAGATCAGTGGAAATCTTGGAAGAAACTGACTAAAATATTGAAACGAAAATTGTTAGATTTACGGAATTCCAATGTGCAAATAGCAAAGCAGCATTGATACTTGGTTTTGTTTGCCTTTTGCAGCAGTCTTACAGTATGGAAGGAGCACGTAAAAACTGCTGCCAAACCCTGCTCGAAGTCAGTCGTTTCAGATGAGGCGTCGATTTCAAAAAAGGCACAATCGAATAATGCGTTGTCATGTGACCGTCGCTTCTCTCTGGTTACAAGCTTCATTTCTGACAAACTTGGTGTCCCACGCAACGGAATCTAATCGAAGCGTTCAGGCTAACAAAGGTTTGTGGGATTTTAACGATAACTTTGTTCATTATTGGATTTTTTCGGCATTCAGTGCGATTTCAGCTGAATAAACGCATTATCGCAATGGGGTGAAAGCTGCGTCAATCTTTGTGAAGTTCAGCAGGTCACAAAGTACTGGAAAAATGCTTTAACAGCCTATTTTTGAGGGATAAAAATCAAACTGTAAAAAGATACCATACTTCACACCATAAGTGATGCCCCAGTGACGCCGTGCCAATTATCTTTTCCATCATATCAGGTTACATATCTGATTATCAAGTATGGTATCTCTGGGACACTGATAAACACCAAACAAACGCGGAACAACAATAGCGAACACAGCTTGCATTTCCAGGCGTCATTGCGTCATGCCACGCCGCAAAGCACGCGTGCGACCGCGACGACGACTGCGTGCATCGTCTGGCGTATCTGCACAGCAGCTGCGCTGACGTTCCCACGACGTCGGAGCGTGGGAAAACGAGAAACAACAACAACAACAATTTGATCATTCTCCAGCCGCTACCATGCCGACGAGAATGCCGCTCAGCTGTACTGAATCTCTACCAGAATCCGCTCGGCCGCACGCTGCTGCTGTTACCGCAACTGAACTGTATTCCCACGCCGGTCACACGCGCGATGAAACGCTGTCTGCTCGTTCCCACGGTCACGCCGCAGCACTGTACGCTCGCGAAACTACGCTGTGAACACGACGACCGCAATGCTGACAGTGAGAATCATGACGATATAAGCAACTTGATCAGTGATCACGAGGAAAAGCGGACGACAGACGCTGAGAGTTCGGCGTATCGAAACAAGAACTGTCGCGCGACGAAGCGAACGTTTCTGTCCGCCTGCGAGCGGCAGCTCGCAAACGGCACCTGCGACCGCGAGTGCGCCAGCCTGCTGCGCGCCGTCTTCCAGACGCAAATCGGCGGCTTTCTGACGAACTGCCGCTGCTGGACGAGCCACGAGGAGCACGACTTTCTGTGCGATCGGTTTCGCACGTTCGTTCTAGAACCGTGCGAGCAGCGACTCGCTCGGATGAACACGTTGCGTGGGAGAATCGCTGAGTATTCGCACGAAACGGAACGATTAACTGCAGATGGACACGTGAAAACTGGCACGGCCGTTCAGGCAGCGGCGAGCGATGAGTGGCCGAAAACGCAGCTGTCCGTCACGGAGCCAAAGAACCACGGTCGATGTGAGAATTGCTTCGATCGTTCCAGGTGGCCGCTTCATGCTGGCCTTACTGTGATACTGCAATATGCGCTTTTGTGCGTGTTTCGAAACGTCAATGATTGAAGAGCGCCTTTTTGGAAAAAAACATGTTTCTGGCTGATAAAGTCACTTTGTGTTTTTGAATTTTAAGTTACTTGACGTAGTGAACAATAACAATGACGTTTTTCGCTGGCAAAAAAGAGCAAGTTATTAAAAAAAACAATTTTATTTTCATTCAGTTTATGGTAGAAAACATCAAGAGCTATACTAGATCGTTTGATTCGAACAAGATCTTGCAGTATTAAACGAATAATTGTTACGAAAAAACGTTTAATCAATGAAAATGTCTTCGGTCGGGTGCGCAAATGCCATGTATTCATCATAGGACTTCTTGAAAGCACGTCTGAAAAAAGTTTGTTTTTAATCACTCTGTATATCGTTGCATTATTGCAGTAAGTGGTAGCCTGCAAATCACGATATTGGCCCAGGTGTTTTTCTCTTAACATTGATCTTCAGTTTACGGAATCAACAAAAAAGTTGTTTGTTAGCGAGTTTAATAGGGCTTTCTCATTGACAGAGAAAATCGTTATTTTGCAAGGTTCAAAATTTAAAAAATCTAAACTTCGTGATAAAAGTCTTCTCTGGAGAAAATCCCTACCCAATCGATTCAACGAGAGGCTGTGTGCTGCTTGCTGACATGAACACGTGACACGCGAAACGGGGCAGCAGCGGATGTTTGGTGACGAATCCAAAGTAGCTGAGAGAATGGAAACAAATTATGAGTGTTTGGAAAAAACCAGCATCCATCCAAAGCGTTATGCGTAAATTAAAAAAAAAACTAAAAGTGAAAACAGTGTCTTGGTTTCGCTTCTGAAGGGACATTCATGAAGCAGTATTTAGTGACCGCGTAGCTATATGTTTTAGCACAATCATGATTGCGCCTTAACAGACGGCCAATATTTTTACCGGTATTGTTTCGGGTGCGCACCGCAAAACGAGATGTTCTGAAGACTGAAGAACATGTCGAACTTTGGACAGCGGAACATCTGCAATTCAAGATTGCATTTTTTTCTATTTCGAACTCTTTCAGAAAACAGAACTGGGTCAAATAAGCAGAACTCAAAAAACCAATCAAAAATAAGGATGTTCAACGTAAACATACAGCTAAGCGGAAAACTGTCAGACAGAAGCAAAAAAAAACTGCCTGCTCAGGTGCCGAAAAACAAGCCATACATTTTGCCTCGTCTTGTGGATCATGTGGATGCCGTGCATTGAGATCTCTACAATCATTGGCTTCGGCACCATGATCTCATCTTTGCTCGTGTATAACGCTAGAACCTGTAAACGCGCGTTTTTTTGCTCGTAAAATTTGACGAATACTGAAAAACTGGTCTAATTTCTTGCTATAAATGCGACGTAGTCACTCACTTTTGCACATTGTCAGCTTTGAATGAACTTCATGAATTGATTGTGTCAAAATCATTTGAAATTCGCGGGTGTTTGACATTGTATACCGTATTACCTCCAATAAACCCCCATGGGGGATTAATACGTCAGCGACTTTTGGGGGTGGCGGTTTGTTGGGGGGGGGTTATATTTACAAACAAATTCTAGGGGTGGGATTTATTGAAAAATGGCAAAAATACCTTGCATGGCAGGCAAGAAAGTCGCAGAAACTTCTACTCTACATAGATATTTCTTTTTATAACAGCCTTTTGTGATGAAATTACCATTAACTCATCTATTTGGGGCCTTTGGTAGCACAATTTCATCATTTTCACTGCAACCAGCCACTGAATTCGCTGGGTATGTGTTTCAAACAGGTTTCCAATAATCCCCAATGGGGGATTATTTGTGGGGGGGGGGATGATTCGGAAACTTGTCGTGGGGGGTGGGGGTTTATTGGTGGGGGGATTAATGGTGGGGGTTTAATGGGGGTAATACGGTATTTGTTGGAAATGTGTTTTTATGCTCTGCCTGTCAAAACAAGCCAGCTTGCATGTGGATATCTGAATTACGATCTAGACCTTTCTGAGCTGACTTAATGACGTCATCCATTCAGACAGAATTAGAATTACTGACGCTACAGGCTACTGGTCACTGGAGTTTTAGAACGAGAAAAAATACATAAGACAGTGACTTTATTGATCGCCTGCATCAACACGTCGTTCCCTTTGTGGTGGGCCACCTCGATGGAGCCAAGGAACGTCAGGTAAAACGTATCACGCTCGTGTATCAGAGCAACTGCAAAAGTATCATTTTGAGTTATTAGCGCCTATGTTTTGTATGGGCTTAGTTTGTTCATGCAACACATGTCGCAAGCCACTGAGAAATTTGGGCAAAAAACTTGTGTTCCATTTACCCAATTTTCCAAAATCCCAAATTACCAAAAATCCCCAAACCCCAAAATTCCAACACAGAGAAATCTCAGTATCTACCCGGAATCCAATTGCCCCAATTTTCAAATTCCTAATTCCCATAATCCTTAAATTCTGAGTCCAAATAAAGCTTGTGATCTTTTCAGTGTCAGTGTTCTCTAGTCACACACATCACATGCGAATTTCAATTCTAAAGTGTATGATGTCATTTATATATCGGACAATTTTCAATGAACAAACATAAAAAACGTGCATTTTATCTCAATATTTACCCATGCTCTCATTGCCAGCGAGTCCCATGTCCTCGTAGATGTCAATTTCAAAGACGCACACGGACGGAAAAATGCCCGATTGACCGGAGCGCAAGTTTGTACCTGAGAGGATTTTTTTGAAGAATTTTTACGTAAATTTTTATGTAAATACGAAATCATCATCGAACAAAATCAGCAACATAGATTACAACAGAAAAGTGAGTCCTTCAAAAAAATACCAACCAAACGACCAATGATCGAGGTCCTCCTGCTCAACGTTCACCGGGTCACCCATCTCCAGCAGCAGTTCACCCTCGTGTCGCGGATGGAATGGAGTTTGAACCTGAATGGTTCCGTTTGTTTCAAACGTGTACTAGTGTTGTCGGTAGAAAAAATCGATTCGAAATTATAAAAATTACCGACAACTTGTAATCATTCGAAGAGCATTTTGTATCTTCATTTAATAGAATCATGTCAGTTTTTTGGCATTCATCAAGTAGTGAGAAAAAACAGAACAGGTTTGCTACACCTTTTCGCAATGAGCGATTTCCGAAGCGAAAGTAGGCCTAAATACCCAGTTCCACCAAAACCCTCACGCTCACTCTGTGCGACGGGTGCAAATGTTCGCTATTTGTCGCGTTTGAAGACACCCCTGAGCTGCCGACTTCCAGGGGATCCCCGCTAGACCCACCGGAATTGGGGATGCACATTTCAGCACCCAACTGATAGGCATTGCTGATTGGGACCAAGCCTGAAATCCATTTGGATAATAAGAAACAATACATGTACTTCGGGTTGTTCTGTAAGTTCTGTAATCTTTGGATCAATTAAAATAATCTCATCCCAGGCAATCAATCATACGAAAGGTGCCATAAGAAAGAGTTCGAATCGAAAACGTTCTAAAAAAGTTTATAAAAATCCAAAAATCTCAAAAACGACACACCCCGGTTGCCATTCGGGTCCAACTGAAGCACCGCGTCAGGTGAGTCATTTCCCATGGGCGCATTTTTCTCGGTTTTCCGCTGTTCACTGGACAGGTCCATTCCGAAGCAGATAGTCGTCGCCGTGTTGTGCGTGCCAGTGTGTTTGTTCGTGGAATGCTGATGCTTGAATGTGCTCAGAGCGTTCGCCGGGACTGAAGAAACGGGTATTTTTGAGAAAAACTGGCAAAATTTGGGTTCGACTCAATGGTTTGGTTGACGGAGAGCGACAATTTTATTTTTATTCGCTCCTTCTTTTGGAGGTACTTCAGATTTGCAACTCGGTGCTCACAAATCAAAAAGTAAACCAATCGTAAGCGCTATTTTGTTTTCGGCGGTTGTTAGTCCACTGTAATATCAACGCTGTCAAAAATCGATTCCAGTTTCTCGTGCTTCCAGAACGAACGGGCATAAAACTGCGGCTCGCAACAAAAGCCTCTCTTGATGAAATGACAAATCGAAATTCGCTCACAAATGGACATTAGCCAAAACGAATTGCGATAACCATGAAAACAGTACTACTTTAAAACTAGAAGTCCGTTCATTATTGGTTGTGCCTGTCAGTACAACGAGCGTGGTGAACATTTTTTTCACATTTCACATTTTTTACAAAACACACATTCAGAAGACACGCACGCACGATGTGTCTGTCAACGAAGTCGCACACAAAACACGCATAAATCTGACAGACTCCAACAAACAGGCCATAACAAAAACGTACACGCACTGACCCGATGGTGATATTGGCGTTTTCAGTATCATTTCCGGCTCCCAAGACCTGGCCGAAGCGTCACAATTCAGGCCAACCGGGAGCTGAAATTGGGGCTTTTGTTCCGAGCTTCGCCGCGTCGACTTTTGCAGCCGGCTGTTGCCTCTCGCCGGGATCGGCGGCGGTTTCTGGGCGTTTTTTGAGTTGGGTAAAATTTCGACGTCGTAATCTTCATTGTCGATCGATTGATTTCGACATGGTACTTTAGCCATGATAACTGCATGGGCCGTTTTTTGAATCAGTGAATTGACGAATCCGTTGATTCTGTGTCTGAAAGAATTGTGAATTGTGGGTGAGTTCGCCAAAGGAGGCAATGCCAAAAAAAACCAAAAGTAAACTTGAAATAACACCTCTGTATTTTCATGCAGTTTTTTAATTATAAAATAGCTGAAACTATAAAAACTGAAACAAGAACGGTTACAATTCGCAGCGTGTACATCGCGGATTATAGGAATGACGTCATGTACGACTGACACGCCCAATAAAAGAGATTTTACTGCTGATTTCCTCCTTTTACAAGGTCACAGTGAAAAGCCGACCCAAGATTGAAGAGCCCAAACAAAGGCACAGTAACAAGCAGTGAATGCCGTCTGACCCAGAATCAATAGCGCAGAATCAATACGGCAATCACAAAGAAGTCGTATACGTCTTTTCAATAAAAAAGTCTGCAGTTGCGGTAAAAAAAACCGGCGGCTGAATGACTCAAAAAATAAAACACGATCGCAGTTGCGCTGCATCGCATGTTTCACGATGCTCAGAGGCGCGCACATGGACGCTCTGCTCTGACGTTGTGCTTGTTGTTGTTAGCGCGCTGTTTGTGTTCATTTGCACCATGCGCGAAATTGGTATTGAAGCCACATGACACCACCCACCATTGTAGTGCCCTGACAAAATACCCTGAAGTAAGGATATTTAGTTCAGGGGTTTCTTGTTTCAAAGCTTTAGTTTACGGCGTTCTTCTTCCATACATCCAAGGCCCAATATATCTGATTCAAAATGGGGGGGGGGGACTTCTTGTATTCAAGGCTTGAGGTTTCTTGTCCTCAAGGCCTCGTGGCCTGGCCTGGGTGGTAGCGCGTTAGACTCTTGTCTGCGCGTTCGGGGATCGAGCCTTGTCGAGGGTTGTATAGGCACTTAATGACAGAGAAAACTTGATGTGCATCCTACTCGACGGCGTTCTGTACGCTTTTTTGGCATTAGCCCTTGCTGAAAACTCCGTTCGTTCGTTCGTTCAAAATCCAGTTGGCAGTTTGTATTCAAGGCTTATTTTAAGTTTACTGTTTTCGAATGCCTACTTTAATGGATTAGTTTAGGGGGGCTTCTTCCATTCACGGCTTAATTTAGGCTCTTAAAAAGCTTAGTTTTAAGCCCATTGTGCTAATACAGGGCGGAATCCATTGTGGTGTTGCTTATTAGTTCAATACCATATATGACGCAAAACACTCGTTCGCCTGCGAAAGGCACAAAAATGTGCCGCTCGCTGGAAGATGCGACGCAGGGAGACAACTGCGTGCCATAAAGCTGCGGCGCAGGCGAAACTGAAAATTGCACATGAAACACCAACCACGCGAACACACCATCCGCACTGACAAAGCGCACCGCTCGGCCGTGTCTTTTCGCAAGCCAAGCATCCGGCACCCGGCGCGCGGGCGTGACATGCGCGTGAAATGGTTTGGGGTGTGGAGAGGCTAAGTCGGTGTGTGTCCCCAATTTTTAAATGAACATTGCAAAGAGTCATCAAACAAATTTGTGAACAGTTTGCTGGGCGAAATATTGTGTGGCTGGCATTAGCAACACCAACAAAAATGCTGCTTCGGTTGCGTTACTTAGCGGAACACCAACAAAGAAAACTCAACATTCCATCGACGTGTGCCCCGTTGGCTTTCTGACGCACTAACACGCCGATACTGGAGACTGGGTGCGTGCACTTTTGAGCTGACGTCCATATCACATGCAACAGATATTGTATGTATCTAGATACCATGCACATATAGCTTGATCAATAATTCCCACGGTTCGGCTAAAATGAAAAATTCAAGACGAAACGCAATGAAGTCGGAATTTACTGATTTTTTTGCTCTCGTTGAGTGACGAAAATTTGTTTTCTGTCGCGCGGTGAATTGATGCGTTTTGCTGATTTTTTGGTAACATACACAGCAAATCGTTTGCTGATTGGTCGGTTTGGTGGCTGAACAAAATGTCAGATATATTTGCAAACACTGAGATTATTGTTTTCTGTTTCGAAAACGTGAAATTTTCCAATTTGTCTTCCCTATAAAAACAAAACAACAAACAGCAAACAATGGACGTACATGAAAATGCGCATTCTCTGTGTCGCGGTCGCTTTTCGGTGCCGCAATATCGAGACAAAATCAATTTAAACGGAAAGATGTGGTGCAGCTCGCAGCAGAAAGAGAAATTGATTAAAAAGGCAAACGATAAGATGCGCCACCAAACCAAGCAAGCATGAAATGCAAAGCCGGGCATGTGAAAACATGATGAAGTCAAAATCATCCAAGCGCAAACCAACTTAGTGCAACATGTGAAAACCGTGGGCTGCATGGAGTCACTGAGAAGTATCTTGTAGCTTTCACTTTCAATGACAGTTTTCGGTTATTGTTGTCGCCTTTTTCTCTCCAGCAACCACCATGTTTTTTGGCTTCAAACAACCAAAATGAAAAATATTTACACTCAAATTGTCTATCTCTTAATTTATCTTGTGATAGGTTTGCTGCCATCTTTTCCCATGCTGACACCCAGTCTTATAGAAAGTAAATTTGCAAAATGAAGGACCCAACAAGTGGAATATTGATTAGAATGCAATTTGACACGACAAGTTTCTGTTTTTGACATTCAAGATACAAACATCGGTTTTTCTGTGATTTTGAATAGTTGACTTGCTTCCACAGATACTGTTCCATCAGTTCTTTTTCTAAATCGAACACAAATTTATCAAAAAGAAAACATTTTTTGAAAAATTATTGAACAGTATTGAAAAGTTTTGGCACAGTACAAAATAATAAAAACAAAAATTTCGATGAAAATGCAGTGAATCAGCATCAACAGTCGCGTTCAACCGTAATCATTCAACTGTAAGTTCGAACCTGTCGAGTATGAAGCGTCATCATTTGCAGATCTTTGGCGGATATGCGTCTATGTTTTGGCGAGTGGTCGCGAATTTGATAAAGTTGTCTCCAGTGTACATCAGCATGTAGTTCGACTCGTTGAATGCGTGCTGATTGGCGAGCAGAATGCTGATCGCTGATTGGTCGAAACGATGACAGTTCGCGTGCGTACGGTAGTGGTCGGGCGCGAAACGACAGACCAAACTGGGGTACGGTGGCGACGGCGACATGCAGCCCGGCTCCAGGGCGCACAGCACCCACCTGACCACAAAAAATTAATGAGCAAATGAGGTGGCTGGGGTGGTGTGCAAAGTGTGTTGGTTTGAGCTCGAATTGATTGGACGGCACACTCACATTTCTGAAGAAAACTTTCACATTTTGCTGCTTTCAACTGGACAGCAACGGCAATCGGCTCGGCATCATAAGGTATCAAGGATCAGACACTGGAAACATGGGATACCCGGCTGGTAGACACCGGCAACATTCTGGCTACAAAGTATTATCGTTTCAGGAATACCGGAGGCACAAAAATTTCATGCCTCAAAGAAAAACCTTACAACCGAACCAAATCCGCAAAGCGTCAGCACTCGGCGAAGTGTCTACCGTAACCTAATTTTGGATTCCGTGAGACATTTTCCTGTTCCCGTGTGCGAACGCATTGAGTCCCAGAACCCAACTGTAGAAATAATATGTCACCGAATAAACCAAGATCAAACTAACCAGGCAATCAACATGCGCGATTCAGCTGTTTTCAGAATGAACTGCTGCGTCGCCGCACCTTGGCCGATTTTCTTGATTCGTTCAAGGTCAGTCGGCAAATACTCGTACATCCCTGCGGAAAAACAGTGAAAAAAACCTCAATGATTCTGCGACTCTTTCACTTTTGCTCAATCTGAAAGCAATCGTAAGCTCATGTTGTTTTCAAGAAAAAAACTCCTCATCTCTGTTTGTACCCGGATGCGTGACGACAAACGTGCTCAGTGCCATGTGTAACGTCAGGAAATATGACAGTTGGCGTTGCTCGATCGACTGGTACAACTGCTCCAACGTGATGCCACCGTGGTAGCGCATACTCGTGTCCGCGTACCAGAAACCACGCGGAAACTCGTTGAAGACCGTCTGCATATATAGCAACTTTGAGAAAAAAAAAACAGAGAGAAACATTTTTTGCCAAATTTCAATTCCTAGTTAGAGTTCGCAAGTACATCCCGGATGCTGCCTGAACGGATCGTCTCATATGGCTGAATAACATAAACTGAGCTTCACTTCGGAAAGGGAGTTGCCAATATACCGTTATTTGGGACATGACGTGCAAGTAGGCAGGCAGTTTAGTTTGGTGAAATCATCGCCATGAAATTGTTTTTAACAATGGTTTCACGCTGATTGGTCACATGCAACAGCCAACCAACGTGTTTGAATCCATGAGACAAATGATGCTCGCCTTTGGTTAAAGTCCCGGTAAACAAATGTACTTTTTTGTGTGTGGTAAATGTGGTAAACAAACAAAATGGTGACAAGATGCACCGAACCGCAATAACCAGCGGTTTCCACCGATAATGAAACAGATTCCTCGTGTCTGGCGGCCAGTGACCGACGTCGAACTTTCTGTAGTCGACGTTGCAAATTTTACGCAACTCCAAAACCTGGGCCAGTTTTATCCAGAAAAAAACGCACGTGATTTTTCACATAAATTTTTTTATCATTTCACTGTTTGTAATTTTCGATTATTGTTTTTACTGGTGACTTTTGCACACTGACTCTAACGCCTGTAACCGAGAGAGTGAATGATCCGACAAAAAAACCCAAAAGAGGTGGTTCTATTTTTCAGTTTTTTTTAACAGGAAGCACAGAAGCACAGTTCAAAGATATGCTTTCAAAAAATCCAATTTTGAAAACGTGCAGCGATTTTTTTGACCCCTCAGCAGCACATCATCAAATTAGCAAAATCAGCATTCATTCTTCAAAAAAATGCTCGTTTTCTTCTGCTGCAAAACTGGCCCCTGAATGTGCGTCAGTCCGATGTCGTAGAAGACCACCGTCATATTCGGCCAGCGATGCTGGGCGGAGCCGATGCCTTTGAGCACTTCCTGGTAGTGATTGGCTGAGGCGGCCATGACGATCGGCGCGTTGCGGTCGACCGACACGACGTCGTTCGTGAGATTCGGTTCTGGAAAAAACTTTTTTATTAGATTTGAAGCACGCCCCCACCGATTCCGGTGGGTTTGGGGAACGTACGGCTCACATCCCGTGGAACCAATACCCTTGACCACGGGACAAAATCACGTTGGGGAACGGAGAATGAAACTCGCCGGCTTCTGTGTGTCTTTTGTGAACGGCAGGCGTTGCCATAATCTGCATTTTTAGGCCAAAAATTTTCTGGTGCGGTTAATTACCGAGGTTTGAGTTATTTTTGCCTTTTTTTATTTTTCCAACGAACACCTTCGATGAGCGGTTGGCCTACATAAGTCACAAAATATATAGGGCGTTAATTAAAGTTAACTTCACGCTCTTTACTGGTTTCTTCTTCTTTGCCCGTTTTTCTTGGTATCGATGCGGCCTGTGGCCCGAAGAGTTGCGCCCCGGTTGATTCCGGCCCGAATATTTTTGGCCGGACAATTCCCGCCCGAATATTTCCGGTCCGGACGATTCCAGCCCGGCTAATTTTCCTCAGAACAACCAACAAACTGCTGGGAGTTGGATTGATTTTTTTCGCATTCCACAATCAACTAACGCAATCGCAGATTCTAAAATGATTGTAAAAAAGAAAATAAACTTCAGTCAAATCTAATCCCAAAGCTAAGCAAAGTTGTTGTAGGTGTCCTAAGCCAAGCCTTTTACATAAAGGCTCTTCGGAAACGTGTTTTGCCGTGATTTGTTTGATTTTGGATTATCGAAGATCACGAAAAACGGTGCAGGTGGTTTACTATTGCTCGTGAAACATTCGCCAGGCCGGAATTGTCCGAGCCCGATTTCACCGGGTCGCAATCGAACGGGCCGCAATGAGCGGGCTGCAACTCTTCAGGTCGCAATTAGAGAGCCGCAATTGAACTCTTTCCTGCGTGAATTGGTGCAAGTAGGCTGAGTTTTGTCTTATTGGATTCGGATTTCACATTCTCTCATTCCCATTCCGTGACTTATGAAGCTTCACGTCGATGAGCGATGTTTGGTTGAAGCAGACATCGATACCACCGAACTGTTTCAGAACCAAACAAACAAAACCAGGAACCATCACAGATTGGCCAGCAAACTGAACGCAAAAAATCGCGATACGACTCACCTTCATCCAGGAGATCGAGTTCGGTCAGATAGGTGAGATACGCACAATTGAACCGTTTCCCTTTGACCGTGCCATTGTAAACGTAACAGAAGTTGTACAGATTATTGGTGACCGGATGTCTGCATTCACAATTCGGGTCAACGGAATTGGCCATGGGCGACAGTGAATTTGGCCCCGACGGTAAAGGAGGCGGTTTTGCACGATGTAACGGCGTTTTACCAACGTTTGTGGACTTTTTCTCGGTTGTCGCAGTCAAAAACGTCGCTCTTTCAATCGATTTATTCCGCACAATCGTCTGATGATGATTATTATTGCTCTCTCCGAGATAGAGATTGTTTTGAAGCAGCGTATTTGCGCGTTGTTGCAAGCAGAGCAGCGAGTTACGGTATTGGTCGTAAGCCAACAGCAGAATGGTAGCCAGAAATGACAGCAACACCACGGTTCTCAGTGACAAGCCCGAGATTCGACCGCACGTCACTGGTGACAGCATGATGACTGGCTTTCTTATTTTGCGTTTTATTTTAAAAAAATTACGATTTTACAATGTTTCGAACTTTTGGTTGCTCGTGTAACACTCCATTTAAGCGGATTACCTTTCTGCGTTTGGTGTTGATTCGTTTCAAATGGGAGTATGCTACATTTATGAATGTTTGAAAATCAAATACACCGGTATTATATTATTCTCGTCACGCGTTATATCATCAGCCATATCAGTACACTTGTGCACAGTCGCACTCTAAATTATATGGAATCATCTGATTGGTTGGCGGTCACGTGATGCATGCTTTCTGTGCGGGCATTGCTGTTGAGCGTCGTCTGTCGGAGTCTGTCGTTCTGCATAGAAAGCGTGATCACCAACCAATCAGCTGATTCCCTATAATTTAGAGTTCGACTCTGCGATTACGGTGAAACTGTTCAAACCATGCCGGTGCGACGGCACGGTGGAGCATGATGCGGCTGCCGAAACAAGATTCTGCGGTTTACCGCAACTCGATTGGCGGCATTCCGCACTGCGTGCTGCGGGTAGCTACGCTACGCTCCACCGCACCGTCGCACGGGTATGGTTCAATTCAAACACTCATATTTGAACGACATGTTGTACAGGTTGATTGGCTACTAGTATGGATGGTATACTATTTTTAAATCAAAAGTAAAACGTAGTTTTTGATTATAAAAATAGTAAAAAATACTCAAATAATCAAAAGTACCTTTTTGGTCCGTAATCAAAAAGAAAATACTATTTTTCTCATAGTACTTTACTTTTTGATTAAGCCAATTGACCCGTGCCTACGGCACGGTTAGCTGATAAATACAATTATTATTTTTGTGTTGATTTTGGTCTTTTGAATCGTGCTAAAAATGAATTGCATTTTGATTTTGAGCTGCTTTAGTCGTTCCCGCTCAAATTTTCAAAAACAATCTTTTGATCAAGAACACAATCTTTACTGCATTCCGTTTTAATTGAGAACAATCTTTTTTTAATTGCCAATGGTCAATTGCTGTTCCCATTAAAAATATGTGAAGCGATTTTAAAATTAGTTGAATTGAAACGACAAAAAGTAACGTTTCATAAAAATCGTTTTTGAACTTAATTTGTAATTGCAATTTTGATTTTTTGTTTTTGCAATTGACAGATTTCTAATTAAACCCGGGTGTTGAAAACAAATTTAAAATACGAAGTTTATAATTTTGCTGTTATGTTTTTTACCCGTTCACCCTGCTCTAAGCAAATCCTTTTTTAGAGTGAAGATGTAAAAAAATAAACAAAAAATATAAAAAGTGACGTTTAAATAAAAATACCCATTTAAAAAACAGTGTTTTTATACCTTAACTTATACCCTAGTCCCTAACATATAAGCCAAGCCTTTTCGCAAAGTGAAAATGAATGGGGAAACAAAAAGTAACGTTTTTCAAACACCCATTTAAATAGTCATGCAGCTTCATTTTTGCGTTTCTGTATTTGACACATTTTTATTTAAACCTGCGAGTTGAAAAAACGTCAAATTTGGAAAAATTCTCTTTTTCCAAATAACCGCTTTGAAAGCCATCTTGCTTTCTAATCAGATTTTTAGTTAATCGCGGACTTCATTAACAAACCCCGTTTACTTGATTTCGCAATTAATTTTTTAGTTGACTTGTTTAGATAAAACTTTTCTATTTTTGAAAAAGTCTCAAGCAATAACTTTACAACACTTTTCTGTTTTCGAAACAGTTCTCAAGCAATAACTTTTCAACAAATGATAATGAAAAATTGTGTCTTCAAAGCAAAGTGCAATGTGCACTTGAAATTTCGATGTCGTTTTGCAACCTGATTTTTAAAAACAATTGCAACCATTCTTCACAGTTGGTTTTTCTTTATCTTCGCTTTCGGTCATCAAGTTTTGAACAGCAACAGTTGCCATTTTGTCAATCGTATCTTCAGGCGCTGTCGCCGATGACCTAAGAGTATCATGATGACTTCGCAGTGAAGAGTGACTTTTTTGAGAAAATAATTGGCATTGATATTTAAAAATGAGCTTAGCTACCTTAAATAGCAAAAATAAGCGCCAATTCAAATTGCAAAAAAGTGACACACACGGACACACAGACACGACTATTATCTTAGTATAATAGACTAGCAAATTGACCCGTGCCTACGGCACGGTTAGATGATAACTACAATTATTATTTTTGTGTGGATTTTCGCTTTTTGACCTACGCCCGCGATCCGGACTAAAAATGCATTGCATTTTGATTTTGAGCTGCTTCAACCGACTGTTGTTGATATACTATAAAAATGAACGTTCATTTTTAAAGCACTCGTATCTGTCGATGCTTCTAATTTTTGAAAATAGCATTTCAGTTTTTTTGAAAACTGTGTTTTTTTGTCAAGTATGTGATTTTGCTGATTTTATAGCTGTCGATTCAATCGTAACCTGATTTAGTCACCGTATCACTTATTACTGCGTGGTTTTGTTAATGGTGTTTCAGCATCATTCAGAGCAACAGATACAATTTTTCAACTTGCCAATCATTTTGATATGAACCGCTGTTTTTTTTTCATTCAGCGTAAATATATTCTTTGATCTGCAAGCAACAGTAGCAACACAATCTTAACTGCATTGCCATTCAAAATATGAAAAACAATCTTTTTTAATCAGCAACAAACAACTGCCATTTAAAATATCAAGATAAGCTCTGATTTGTTACCTTCTTCAATGTTGTTTAATTGTAGTTTCATTCTTTTTTGTATTCCACTGTCATACCCGTTTAAAGTATCAAAAAACAATGTTCTTTGAGCAGCGACAATTAACAGCTATTCCCCTCAAAATATCAAGAATCAATCTTGTTTTTAAGCTTTTCCATGTCGTCAAATGTCGTTTAACTACCATTCCTGATAAAAAAATTTAAAAAAACGTCGTTTGATCTGCAACAATTAACCGATACCGGTTTGAAATATTTATAAAACTAAAAGCAATCTGTTTTAGTCAGCTGCATTTCGCTGTCATTTTTTTCAGTATAACAAAAACAATCTTGTAATATGATCAGCAACAACTATCCCGTTCAAATTCTTTTTGAAATCCCGTCCATATTCAACAGCAATCTTTCAATCTTTTTAGTCAGTTTCATTTCAATTTCAATTCAATATCAATTTCAATCAATTGATAAACAATTTTTGATCAGCAACACCCAACTGCTTCGTTCAAAATTCCCGTTCAAATTATTTAAAAAACCTCTTCTGATCAGAATCATTCAACTTTACCCTCGTTAAGAAATTGATCGATTGTATTCGGACCGCTCCACTGCTTCGCCGTCGATCATGGCCACATCTTTGTTGATGCTGCAATCTATATCTTGTGGAACTACAGTCTATTTTTTGTTTAGAAACAATCAATTACTTCTTGTTAGCTATTGCAATTCGATTTAATTTCTATCTTTTCGTGTAAAGGAGGCGAGTAATGTTGAATGATGTGTGGAAAATCCGCACAGCTGAAAAGATGTGTCGCGCGCAAACGTAGTTCGCATACGATATAAAATTAAATTATTTAGTGAGGAAAGATTCTGATTAGCTTTTTCCCTATTTTTTGCACGAATCTGCCGACAGAATACGTCAAGTTTCGGTGATTTCAAATTGCCGCACAGATAATTTAATAACAAAGATAATAGATGGCAAACAGCAGCAACAGCCAAATCAAAGTGGTCGATTGTTTTCATTGCATGAGAATGATGATGATTAGGACTTTTTACAGAACATAGAGAGTAAAAAATTCTCATGAATCTTGAAGTAAAAATGGAGTGCAGCTGGAGATGATGATATATATGTTGTAAATTCAGAATAGCTTGGCGCCAATTCAAATCGACCAAAATTGACACGCTAAGACACACACACACACACACACACACACACACACACACACACGGTCTTCCTGTTTTAGTAGTATAGATAGATAGACTAGCCAATTGACCCGTGCCTACGGCACGGTTAGCTGATAAAAAATATTATTTATGAGTGGATTTTGGCTTTTTGAACCGTGCTAAAAATGCATTGCATTTCGATTTTGAGCTGCTTTAGTCGTTCCCGTTGTTCAAATGATCAGAAAACAATCTTCTGATCAAGAACACAATCTTTACTACATTCCCTTTCAAAGTTAAAAACAATCTTTTTTAATCACCAACGGTCAATTGCTGTTCCCGTTAAAAAAATGTAAAGCGATTTTAAAATTAGTTGAAATAAAACGACAAAAAGTAAGATTTTATAAAAATCGTTTTTGAATGTAATGTAATTCCAATTTTGAATTTTTGTTTTTGAAATTGACACATTCTAATTAAATTAAACCCGCGTGTTGAAAACAAATTTAAAATGCGAAGTTTATAATTTTGTTGTTATGTTTTTTACCCGTTCAGCCTGCTCTAAGCATATCCTTTTTTGTACAGTGAAAATTTAAAAAAATTAACAAAAAACATAAAAAATGACGTTTAAATAAAAAACCATTAAAAAACACTGTTTTTTATACCTTAACATATACCCTAACATATAACCCAAGCCTTTTTGCAAAGTGAAATTGAACAAATAACCGCTTTGAAAGCCACCTTGCTTTCTAATCAGATTTTTAGTTAATCACGCACTTCATTAACAAACACCGTTTATTTGATTTCGCAATTAATTTTTTAGTTGAGTTGTTCAGATAAAATTTTTCTGTTTTTTGAAAAAGTCTCAAGCAATAACTTTACAACATTTTGCTGTTTTTCACGCACTTCATTAACAAACACCGTTTATTTGATTTCGCAATTAATTTTTTGTTGAGTTGTTCAGATAAAACTTTTCTGTTTTTGAAAAAATCTCAAGCAATAACTTTACAACATTTTTCTGTTTTTAAAAAAGTTCTCAAGCAATAACTGTTCAGCCAAATGATAATAAAAAATATTGTCTTGAAAGCAAAGTGCAATGTGCACTTGCAATTTCGATGCCGTTTTGCAACCTGATTTAATAAAAAACAATTGCAACCGTTCTTCATAGTTGGTTTTCTTTCATCTTTCGCTTTCGGTCAATTTGAACAGCAATAAATGCAATTAATTGTCAATCGTATGTTAAGGTGCTGTCGCGAATGACCAAAGAGTATCATGATGACTTCGCAGTACAGAGTAACGTTTTTGAGAAAATGATTTGCATTAATAATAGGTTTAGAAATTGAGGTTTAGCTACCTTAAATAGCAAAAACAAGCGCCAATTCAAATTGCCAAAAAAGTGACACACACGGACACACATAGAGTTGCCACGGTAGGCCTTTTTTGGTCACGGTACGGTTTACGGTTTGAGACGCAATTTTTTCACGGTTTCGGTACGGTACGGTAAATTGAAAAGCTCAACGGTACGGTTTTCGGTACGGTTTGAAAAATTTTAAAATCGCACGGTACGGTTTCGGTACGGTTACCGTGGATTTTGAATTTACACGGGCGGTAAACCGTATTTTTACGGTTTGAAAATTAAAAAGTTTTAAAATGCACTGTGCTTCACTTTTTGTACTATGCTATACATAGTGTGTATATATGTGTGCTATATACAGGGTGGGCCAAAAAAAGGTTCCATTTTCAAACTGCTGTCACTGGCTGGTATTTCAATATTATGAGCTGAAATTTTCAGCATTGATAAAACATGTGATGCCATTTTTCTGACAAAATTTTTATCCAGTTTGGTCAAGTACCGTAGATTCAGTTTTACAGCACAATGTTTAAAAATTCCGAAATTTTCAAAAAAACGGATTTTTAACCAAGAATTTAACAACGAATCATTGCTCATAGACATCCAAATCATCATCAAGGTTTGTCGTTCGGCAGCGGCTGGATGGAATTTTACGCGAAACTGGCGAGTCACTGCAGAAAAACTTTCAGATTGCTCCCACCGGATAGCACACCAGACCCGTTGTTCTGCTGTCCACTTAACCATGACGAAACTGCAGAAAACTGAAACTGAAACACTGTTTTTATTCAAACCGTAGAAAAACTTTTCAAAAGAAACAAATTAACAGACAGAGCAACACAGAAAATAAAAAATCAACTGAACAATTCTTTCTGTCGCAGTCGCATGGCTGCTGACTCGAGCCCGTTGTGAAACATCAGAATTTCGCTCGAGGTGCTCAAATGCAATTTTTAAGTGTGAGACCTTTCCACTCTGAGCGCATGATTTGAACTATCACGGGTATCCAAAAAGACCAATTTGTCACCTTCGCAACAGTTTCAAAATTGAATCACGTATCTTGATACTAATTTTTTCTTGCACTCATTTCAGTCAATTTGTTGATTTTTCGAGCTTTTTAGAAAATCTGCCACAGTGAGCGCTAGGAATTATATATCGGAAAAAAACTTTTGTCAGTAAAATGGCAACACACGTTTTATCAGTGCTGAAAATTTCAGCTCATAATATTAAAACACCAGCCAGTGACAGCAGTTTGAAAATGGAACCTTTTTTTGGCCCACCCTGTATATCTATATCTATACTATCTCTCTGTGCTATTTTGTTGTGTTGTATGTCGCCGTTCTCGTTCAGTCAGACAAGCAATGGAAGCGGCAGTGGGACAAAAACAAAACACAAACTTACACCATCTACCTACATCATAGCAAGAGTACAGGAAGACCCAACCGAAACCTAAATCTACCACATCACAAGGTGGACCAGCACAGCACCAGAGTCAGACCAGCTGAACCAACCCTGCGCTGCGTAAGGTGTGAAATCAAGATGATAAAGAAACAAAATATTTTTTTATTTTACAGAACTGGCCGGGAATCGATACCCGTTTATTTGCACAATCCCATTTGTGTTTTTTATGCCCGCTTTTGCACAAAAATGTTTTTTAAACAATATTATTTCAGTTTCTACTGTTTAAAAATTGCAAATTTGTGTTCACCAAAATTTTGCTTTTTGAAAGTCACAGAATTTTAGTTAAAATCTTGTAAAAACTGCTGTTTGTTTAGCGTTCTCACAGTCACAATCGATCTTCATGACCTGTTTTATTGTCATTAATTATTAATTAGCGCGTGTTTTATTTTAGTTTTTTTAGTATACACCAAAAAAAACTAAAAAAAGTAATGTGAAAGCCGTTGATTTTTACAACGGCACAAAAAAACAAATAAAATTTTTATGTATCCGTGGGACATGCAACCTATATGATACCAACGAAAAATCAAACGCACGCCACGCCACACACAGCGCACGCACACAAAAAAAGCTTGGTCAAACCGTCAATTTTGGAAAAAATACGACGGTTTCGGTACGGTTTGCCAAAATTTTGCCACGGTACGGTCAACGGTACGGTAATTGTATTTTGATGACGGTACGGTTTTCGGTACGGTTTGGAAATTTTAAAATCGCACGGTACGGTCACGGTACGGTACGGTAAAACCGTACCGCCCGTATTTTTACGGTTTTTACGGTTACCGTGGCAACTATAGACACACAGACACGACTATTATCTTAGTATAATAGATTTTTCAACCTGGTTAAATCACGTAAGATTACTATCACTTTGGTAAAAAAACGCAAAAATCCTGAGCAAAAACTGCTGGAATACTAAAATTCCGAAACACAACGATAACATATGAAGACAGCGGCATGTGCCTTTGATGTGGTTATTAGCGTGTGGCAAATGCACATCTATGCCCTGGAACGATGGGACTCCAAGTTGTTTGAGCGTCTACCTTGCAAGAAAAACATCTGTTGAAATTGATGTTGAAAATCAATAATCATTATAATTGAAAGAATATTAGACACAAAATCACCGTTTGTGTGTGTGCGCGCGTGTGTGTGACGGCGTCATTTTTTACGACCAATTTTTTTCTAAGAAAAAATAAATATATATGATATAGCGTGCTGCATACGGATTTGTTGCTTAAATGAGCAGCTTTTTAGCGATACCAACCACGGTTCGTGGCGTTGAACATAGCGGGAGAAACCAAGGTTACGATTTTATTTGTGTGAAAGCTGGCAGCAAACGCGACCTGCCAACCCTGTCACACCATGTTTTCTCGGGCTACGTACGTCGTCTTGAGCTGCGTTTGGTGTCATTCAAATGAGCGTCGAATTTTTGATCAGGATAAAAACAAAAAACTTGACAACTTTGAAAGTTTACATAATATTTACCGTAAAGTCTTATAAGTCTTATTTACCGTAGCATATAAGGTTCCTCCCACTTATAAGACCCCCACCCAAAAATGGGCGGAGTGTCACTTTGTAAACTTTGCTTTATAAGACCTCCTAGGTACTTATAAGGTTGTCACACAAAATTCCACTTTTTTCAGAAATTTTTGGTTTTTTAAATTTATATAAGGCAACAATGTGAAAATCAGCTGTTATATACAGCTGTATAACCGCTACCCAAAACACGTCTCGTAGCAACCCGATGAAAAATTAAGGGATATGCATGAAACAGTACGTTGATTTGTTTTTCATATACTACATCATATGGTCATGAATTTTGTTTTCATTCAAGCGCGTTTTTTTGGTTTTCTATATTTGCCTCTTGATGCTATCAGTTTGATTATTGTTTTTGTTTGACGTCTAAATTTGACGGTACGCATTCAATGTCAGGGACTAACATCAATACAGGTATACTGGGTATGGTTTCAACACTGAGTGAGGAAGCGAACAAAAGAAAAAACTTCAACAAGTTAACTCAAGAAATTGCGCCCTACTGTTTAAAAATTGCAAACGATGAACTTTTGCTGCCGTTTTTACAATGTGTCTCTGATGTACAAAACCGAGTTTTGATATGAAACGTGTCGCTGTTCGTTCCCACGATTCACTAAAATTCAAAAATCACATTATTCAATGGTTGAATAATCGATGGTAACCAAGTATCTAGATAGCTAGTAGTCCTTTGTCGTTTTGAAACGAATCATTTCTCATGAATTGATCGTGTTGAAACCTGAATACGGTCTATAAAACTATGGTTAGTATGCCTAAAGCAGTTCGGACACTGAATTCGAACTAGTGAAATTTATATTTTGCATAGCGCGACTTTGTAATTCTGCTGCTACGCATACGAATTAGCTGAAACAATCATCTGTGATTCAGTTATGAGGCTGGCTCCAAATATTGTTGAACAAAATTTGTTTTTGTTGTTTCCTGCTTCTGTTATGCTGGTGTACACAATGTGTCACCTGAAAATATTGAAAAATTCAAAAATCGTAACTTATTATGACGGATTATCGAGTGCTGGTGGCGGTGATGGTCGGACTGTGTTTGAGTGTGTACTTTCAGTTTCAGTGCACTTTGTCTAACTGGACCGAATAGAATGAATGAATATTTTTATTGAAATAAACCAAATGAAACACTTTTGAGATCAAAATTACTGCGAATGAATTTTGAACACAGAATTCAACCCATGGTAACTGACTCAATTGTTATTTGGGCTAAATTTCCTTGGCAAAACACGTTGTGACAGTTGACGATGCGGGAAAGACACGTAACGGTGTGAAATAACTCGAAAGAAAGTCAAATAAAGTTTACCGAAATTGTCATATGAGAATATATAATCATCCTGTATAATCGTTTTTTTTAAAGTATGTAGATTTGAAGTCAAAATTCGCCTTACCTGCCTTGTATCTGGCAACCGGGCATAGTGCAGGTTTTTTGAAAGGGTATTTTTTGTAAAACTGGGGAAACTGCCAAAAAATATCACCCGATAATGATCAAACGACAAAATAAGAATTTGAAAAATTGAAATT
The DNA here is from genome assembly GCA_030248135.1 of Theristus sp. LFF4_11. Taxonomy (NCBI): domain Eukaryota; kingdom Metazoa; phylum Nematoda; class Chromadorea; order Monhysterida; family Xyalidae; genus Theristus; species Theristus sp. LFF4_11. The sequence continues at coordinate 17,559 of JASANC010000679.1, read as the reverse complement.
CATGAGCAAACAGTTCGAAAAAGCAAAATTGACATTGTCATAATTTTTACAAATTAGTTCTTTATTGGCTGCACGATTGAGTTGAATGAAAAAAACTGCAATCGATTTCGTTGGGAAACTGCCGCTTGTAACTTTTGGTCTGAATTCCGAATAACAAAAGGAGCTGATTTCATTTGCATAATCGCCAAGGAATTTTCTCATGTGCGCATTCACTGCGCCCTATATTGAACCGAATCGCCTGTGCAGCCAATCAGATGGCATAGGTTTCAATGTTTTTTCCAGTGAATCCGAGTATTTTCTCATTAACGACATACGAACTTAGTTGAAGTTGAATGACAAAAGTTTCACAGTGTTCCAGGTTTAATGAGAAATTCGCGTTTGAGCGAAACACACGCGAGTGACAGACATTGTGCGTTCGTCCAAGTGCATCACATCACAACACACCACCACTCCATTCATGCACTCTTCTCCGTCAACGTACTGCTGCTGTTGTCCGAGTAATACTGCACCGGCTCGCCAGCCCTCTGGCTGGTCATCGCACGCTCCAGTTCCCTCCTCAGCTGCATCGTTTGGTCGTCGTCAATCGTCATCGTCACCCGCGCCCAGTTCACCACGTGTCGGTGGTCCTGAATGCGATCATTGAAAGCTTCACAGCCGAACCTAAGCTAAGCCTTTTTGAGGAGACAGTGAGCGGAGTAATTTGTTTGCGTTTTGAACGAGTGTTTTTTTGTTGTTGAATCCGGAGCATGTGCACGCACGCGCGCTAGTGGATGATGAGCCGATGCCACGTGCGCGTGCGTTTTTTGATAAAACTTCAGGAATTTTTTTGTTGTTTTCGCAAGTTTTTACTGATTTGTTGCACTTTTGCTAATTTCTGGGGTCATGGAACCAACACTATCCGCCTGGTTTCAGTTTGTCACAGACCGAACACATGAGCCAGAGCAAACAGAAACATCAGGAACTTTACGTTCAACATCTCATCTTTCCTTCGCCAGACTGTTCCACTCATACTGAGCGAATGACCATTGAACACAATGCCAAAATCAGCTTCCCTGCCGTGCCCACACCTGTTTCCCGGCGACGCGCCTCTCGATCGAGGCCAGCTGGCCGCACTGCTGCGTGTACGAGCGGCCGAACAATTCCGGTGGGCCGACGAATATCAAATCGTTCATGAGCGGCTCCATTCGGCGAATCTGAGCGCCGGTCACCGTCGAGTCGGTCGTGCGCGTCTCGTCCAACGCGCGCTCCGCTGCCTCGTCTGCGAACAAATCGCTAATCACTACAATCAAGTTGTTTCATTTCAATTTTTATGTTCATTTCCACCTAAAGGTGGCACTCTGCAACAGAAAACTATACAAAGCAGGGCACTTTTTATAGATGACGGTCACAATCCTCCGTCCATGCACCGTAACACCAACGCTTGAACATTTTGGTACCTTTGGGTTCCTGACACAGAGTGGTGAGTTCGAACGACTTTGTGTCACCAGGCCCCGGCGGTGTCTTTCATTTCATACAGAATTTAGACACCAGGATCAAAGCAGAAACGTTCGACATCCATTATGAAAAGAAAATTTCTGAAAAAAAAACTATATTTCATTCCCCCCCCTCCATACCCAGATAATCGGCCACTTCCGAGCGCATCGCAGCATCAGCCACACTGGTGTCCTCAGCCAGGCCCACAAAGTTCTTCTCGTGGTCTTCGCCCCGCTGTTCCTGCACTTCCAGACCAATGAACTTCTCAAAATGAGCCGGCTCATCATCCGGCATGTGCATGTTCGAGTCCGTCTCGTCGAAGACGCAGCTCACCTGACAGTTTTGAAATTGTTTTTCACATTTTTTTAATTTGAAAAAAAATCCGATTAAAATTTTTTTAAGCCCTTAACCCTATTATAATAGGGTACGAATACTATTACCTGATACCGGGGGGGTACAATTCCGGCCCGCTAATTCCGGCCTGAAGAATTCCGGCCCGCTCATTCCGGCCTGAAGAATTCCGGCCCGCTCATTCCGGCCCGAAGAATTCCAGCCCGAAGAATTCCGGCCCGGAGAATTTTCGCCAGCACGAACAATATTAAACCACACGAAGTAATTTTGGTAATAAAATAATAAAATAAAAATATCGATGTTCACATGTTACAGTGTATTTTCAATGATGTTCGTCCTGTTTGCTTATTGAAAAGAGAATTTTTTTTGGAAAAAAAGAAACTACAAAAAAAATTAAATTTTTTATCATGAACAGGATTTGTGACCCTTTAAAGCGCCATTCATGGAGGTTGAAGCGCGCTGAAGCGCGCTGACGCGCTTCACTTTGCTACACATTCACGAAGCAAAAAAACAGCGCGCTTCAGCGTGCGTCAGCGCGCTTCAGTTTTGGAGCACATGCGCATTCACGGACGCACGCGCTGAAGCGCGCTGAAGCGCGCTGACCAGCTTCATCGTGAATGAAGAAATGAAGCTGCGTCAGCCGCTGCGGCTTTTTAGGTTTTTTGCCCATTCACGAACGCGCGCGCTGAAGCGCGCTGACGCGCGCTGAAGTGCGCTATCATGAATGATGAAATGAAGCTGCGTCAGCCGCTGCGGCATTTGATGTCCGGACACTGATTTGCGCAGCCCTTAAAACCGGTGTGCAGCCCGCAAGAACAAGCTTTGCTTCATTACACCGGCTGCCTTGCAAACTGAAAAAAAGGGCCAAATTCATTCAGAATGCTTTTTTGTACTGTTTTTTATGGTTTCACACCAAAAGTTTTCTGATCTTAGGCGCATATTTATTGAAAAATTGTGAAATGGACTTTCGAAGTGAAGAAAAACTTTGAAAGCTACACCGCAAAATACAGTTTTTTATGAACAATTTTGTACGATTTCTGCATTTTGACTGAACATTCTAGGATGCAATTTGCTTTCACGTTGCTTGCAAATGGTGCATACCGTATTACCTCTAATAAACCTCACTGAAACGGCAAAAACAACGAATCGAAGCGGTATATAGTGTGTACTAAACAGCACGTACGGAGACAACACAGACAACAGCACAAAACGATAAAACTGAACGACATTTAATGAACAAACACCTAGAGAGGTTCCCACCTGTCAACTACTATAGTGCAGTGGTAACTTGTTGTGCCTGTCAGCACAGAGGCCAAAGTTCGAAACCCGTCTTAGCCCAGTTGTTTTTATCGTTTTTATCTGTTGGTTTCTGTCACAAACGCAGCACAATAAAACTTACTGTATTCCTCAATTAATTTAATTTTACCACAATTAAATTCATTCCCTTTTTGGTCTGCATCTATCACAATTGAAAGCGCAGAAATTATGCAAATACGTTTCATTTTTCAGACAAGCCGCTGCGGCATTTGGGGTCCGGACATCAAAAGCCGCAGCGGCTGACGCAGCTTCATTTCTTCATTCATGATGAAGCTGGTCAGCGCGCTTCAGCGCGCTTCAGCGCGCGCGTTCGTGAATGGACAAAAAACCTAAAAAGCCGCAGCGGCTGACGCAGCTTCACTTCAGGCCGCTTCATCATTCATGATGAAGCGCGTCAGCGCGCTTCAGCGCGCTTCAGCGCGCTTCAGCGCGCGCGTTCGTGAATGGGCAAAAAACCTAAAAAGCCGCAGCGGCTGACGCAGCTTCATTTCTTCATTCATGATGAAGCTGGTCAGCGCGCGTCAGCGCGCTTCAGCGCGCGCTTGCATGAATGGGCCTACCTTATCAAAAAGGCTTGGCTTAGGATTAGGAACCTACAACAAGTCACTGCAAGCAAGTTCTGAACAGAAATAAAAAATCACTTAAGAATTTATTTGCCAAAAATCACTTCGTGTGGTTTAATATTGTTCTTGCTGGCGAAAATTCTCCGAGCCGGAATTCTCAGGGCCGGAATTCATCGAGCCGGAATTCTTCGGGTCGGAATGAGCGGGCCGGAATTCTACGGGCCGGAATTTCGCGGGCCGGAATAGTACACGAGCCCCTGATAGCATAATACGAATTCGTGTCTGTGTGAGGGTTCGTTTGCAATTTCTGCTTTTGGTCTTGTCATGTTTTTTTATTTGTCTCTCTTTGATTTGTTCATTATTTGTTTGTTGAAGGGGCCGCCCATGAGTGTAACTTTCGTGTTTTTTGTATTGGAAAAAGTGTTGTCGGTGTTGCTATTTGGACAGTACCAGTTCTTGTTTTTCAGTTAACAATTCTTTTCTGTTGATAAACAGACAATCTCTGACGGCTTCAACGTGTGGTGTTGTTTTTTTGCAACAGTTTCTGACAGACCCAGACAAAGAACAAACATTTGCGGCAAAGGCCGCTGTTGGCAGTTGTGCGAACTTCTTTCAGAACCTGAGCGTGACTGTCCACAAAAATGAAAAAAGCAGCTCCCGCAAAAAAGTTGCAATGAACATAAAACGAAACTAAACTCACATCAGTTTCAGTGTGCGGATGAAAGTGTTCGTCGTAATCTCGAATATCGTCCGACATTCCATAATCATCAATCTCGAGATTGGCGTAGCTGACGTTCTGTATTACGCCGATACCTGTATTTTTTCAATGCTGATTTTTCGGGATTCACAATTCCAGTTGTTATGTTTTCAACCCTCCTTTCAACATTACACATGTTCTGGACTCATCACTACACTCCTTCCAACACTTCCAACACAATGTTCCAAATCACAGTTTACTCAAGCTCACACGCGCTGTACAAACAAGTGAAGCATACAGCTGCACAGTGTACAGTTGGATGCTTCACTAAAATGTACGCAATTAGTACGTGTACAACATGCTTGAACAGTAAATGATGTTACTTCTGTCTGATAAGTTTTAATGAAAAAAAAACTGCACGCACCCGGTTTGTCGTCGTCGTCATCTGTCGAGCTGTCCTTGGCGCCATTCTTCTCGCCAGTTGGACTGCCATTCTCCGTCACTCGCCGAAAGTCCACATCGTCCGCCTTGTAGGCACTAGTCGCCAGCTGGTAGCCGAGACAGAAGTTGCGCACGAAACTGCTCTCGTCCTGTCTCTGCGTGGCGTTGTACATCTGGCGAATGGTGGCCGGCTGACGCTGGAACACGCTCTGCTGCAGCTGGCGGAAGATCTCGGCGCCGTCGAACTCGTCCGTCTCGTGCAGCCAGTCGTGGATGGCGCGCAGCTGCGTCGGCTGGTCCGTGTGACCTGCCGGTAAGCTCAGTGGGTTCGGTGAAGAAAGTGCTGATTTGGTGGCTTTTGTCGCTGATAAAACGAACGCTTGGTGAAAACTTCTTTGAGTTGTGTTTCACCTATTTGCAGACCCGACAATAAAAAGACTGTTGCCGAATTGGCGGTAAAATGCTGCCCTTACATCTAGCAAGAATTGCCGACTTGAAAATAAAGCCAAATCACCGCCATTCAACTCAAGCATCACCAATCAACCAAGTTCTTTGAACTCATTCAAAATGGGCAATTGAAAAAACCACCCAAACCTTCCGCGGTTTCGCGACTCTCAATCTCGAGCTGTGTCATAGCGACAACGTACTGGGTCGGCGCCGAGACGAGTTGCTCAAGAGCAAGCGGTTCGTTCAGCTGTTGGTCGAACAGCTCCGCAATCTCCTGGTCCAGATAGTCCAGGTTGAATGTGCCTGTTTCGAATGTAAACAATTGGGTTTGGGTTTCTTTAAATTTGTCAGTTGCAAATAACGGCCGCAACTCAGGTGAAAACTTGAAAACGTCTTAGATTCTTCCAGGTAAGCCAGTCTAAAACAGTTTACTTGAATTTGAAAATTGAAATGCCACTGTTGTCCTTTGAGGTAAAGTGGAGGTGGAGGTTATCCTGCATACACTGTATGAGCTGGAACTCAGGCAATGGCTTCATTGAGAGACGTGACTGCTAGACCCCACTTAATTAACCAACCTGTCAGTACAAGGCCCACTGCCCAACTAACCTGTCAGTACAAGGCCCACTGCTGCGTGATCGCTCAGAACTCTACTGATCCGCTTGCGGGTATTCTGCAGAAGGAGCGTGATTTCTTTCGGTGTCAACGGTGATTCGCGAGTGGGGTGGCTGGAAACGACCGGGCACTTGAATTAGATTCTTTCAAATTGAACAAACATTCTTGCACTCGAAAAATTCAACAATAAGTCTCCACTCATAAAGTTATTATCTAAAAATGCGGGAGACGCATATAAAAGGAAGAATATGGCCTTGTGAAAGCAGTGAAAGACTTGGCTCGACAACGCTTTTCAAGTCTCTGATGTGGTACACACGGATACAAGTACAAAAGAGTTATATTTTTGCGCCGCGTTTGTCGTTTAAAATCTTGCTGAAAAGCGTAAAACTTTGAAGTTATTTTTCAATTGTCCTCTTCAGTTTAGTCTAAAATCACACCATGTGCGAAATTCTATAAATTCTGTGCAAAAACAGAAACATCAGAGATTGCAAAACATTGCTGCATGTGGCTTTATCGTTGTTGCTAACGTACGCACCGCTGTGCACACAGCAGCACCAGTGCAAAAAGTGTTGTCCTCCGTTGATTTTCACCCTTTTTACCAAATTCTTGTGACAGGATAAACCGGTGAGTCATTGCCTTTGCCACAGAAGGAGACCTTGCGTTTCCGAATGCCTCTGCGATAGACTTTGTGCAAACCAGTGTCAGCGATCTACATTCTGATCGTTAAAGTCTAACCCTTCGAACTTTTAATAACTGCCCAATTTTTTACCCAAAAAAAGGTCGGGGCAAAAAATTAACCCAAAAAGCAAAATCTACGGATGAAATTACCCCAGGAAACATTTTTGTTCGAGTGTGAAAGTGTGGCAGGTAAAAACTGAAAGGGCGAACATAAATTTCAGAATACGTAATTTGTCTCTACAGCGTATGAAAAGTTGTCCGATAAAATTTTTTTCCCGGTTCCAAACACAACTTTAGATGTTCTGTTCGTGTGCACAGAACCAAGTTTGTGGCTATTATTATGCTTGCTGCAGGCCAGCGAGAAAGTTTGAAAAACGCGCGCGAGGGGATAACGGCTCATATTATGCGCGATGCGCTCTCCGCTCGCTGCGCTCGCTCGCGCATCCGCATGATTACAAAGAAATACTTTCAGCTGGATGTTTTGATAAGATCTCATGAATTACGAAAAACATTGCTTAATTGGTTGACAAAAACTACAGAAAACTTATTTTCACTCGAAAGAACATAGTTTACTCCACGAACAGATAGAGCGTGCCGATGGCAACATTGGTGATCAAGTTCTTCACCAGCATCATGTCGAGCAGAATCGGCTGCAGTACGGCCGGAGCCTGCAGTGAATGCATCGACTGAACCAACGGGTTTAGGATGAAGTTGCCTTGGTGGCGGTCGATGATGATGCGATCATTGTAGATGACGTCATAGCTGCAACAACAAGAAACACGGTGTTGCAATATTGGAGATCGCATAAGTTGCTGAGAGTTGGTATGCATGTGAGGTCTCATTTCACTGTTTTGATTGCACAAGATACGAAATCAAAAAAAGGTCAATTCGAGGTCAACACAGAAGTCAAGACATAATTGCACAGCTTCTGTACATCAACACTTAGATGAATAGAATAGACCACAAATTGTAAGTCAGCAGTAAGGTCAACATTTGACGAATCAACATATTTTAGTGGAGAGCATTCATGAAACAGTCTTTAGTCACGCCAAGCAGCTACTAAATACTGCTTCACGAATGCCCGTTCAGTTGTCTCACAGGCTGCTGCCGTTGTCGTCCTGCCTCGCGTAGACGACCACGCCGCCTCCGTCCGTCTGTGGTTGTCCGAAGAACACGTCGTAGTCCTTGTACTGGAAGTACCGCAGAAAGGCTGCGCGGTGCTGCACGTCGATCTGACCGCGACCGCCCGGCTTGCGACCGCGCGACGTTTGCTGGTCGACGTCGAACATGCGCGTTTGGGTGACACAGAGCACCTGCAATTGGTGAGGCGACATGGTTCAAGGAAACACAAATGAATCCGGCTCGCTGATCACGTAGATGCTGTGTATCTTGAAAGTATTGAGTGAATTCTTGAACTATCCGAATTGTGATGCATCAATTACAGAATGATAGTCGTTTTGCGCAAGTCATTCGTTCGCAGGTGGACAAAAGCAGCAGTGGTCGACTGACTTCTCTAATGCATCAGTTTCGACACATCGCGCTTTTCTTTTCTTACTAAGCAAGCATTAGCACTGTATGAACATGCAGTTTCTTGTCAACTGCAGATATCTTGAGATCATGAAGGGCTATGGATGAAATCACTTCAATCACAACCAATCCATGCTCACATCAAACTGTCGCTTCTGCAGCAATTCGCGGTAGATTCTGTATCGCTTGTCGATCAGCCCGTTCGCGACGGCAAGCCCGATGTAGAGCGGCACGTTGATGCTGCCAGTGCCGGCCTCCTCGTTCTCTTCGTATGGGGCGCACTGACGCCACGGCGGCGGGTGCACGGTCGCATAGCAGATGCCTGCAACAAACCGTCCCCGCAGCTGTGCTACCGTTACCTTGTGTCCTCCAAGGCGCGAAACGTCTCAGACTAGAAGTTGTCTTTTTCAAGAATGCCAACATAATTCCCAATCGTGTGTGCAAAGGAGAAAGAATGAACAGAAAAGCACGAAGAATCAATTAGTTTTGAAAACACGTCCAATTTGACACCACGTAACTGGTTTTCTGAAGGTCTTTTGTCTTTTATTCAAATTTCGCGCGCTCTTTGCATCCTGAAAAAAGATGCCATGTTTAATCGGCCATTCCGCAAAGAAAAGACTGTGTTGGCCCCAAGACTGCATCAGTGTGAAACTGTGCTCTGAACAACCCCATGAGCTTATCTATACAAGCTCTAATTACAGTAAAAAATCCAACCATCACTGGAGGATACACCAATGGTAATTAGCTCACACTCAACCGTAATGCTCCGTTATTTTTTGTTTCTTGTCTCTTATCGCAGGAACAATGGCTGGAGAACAGTGTTTTGATTTTAACGGGAGTGCATTTCGACCAGAAGTCAAGAAATTTGATGTGAACAAATATCAATCTGAAACTCAATCTGGGGACACTTGAAGAAGACTTTCGGAAGTTATCGAATGGAGATACTGGTATTGTGGATTTAATTATTCAAACGTGTCCGGACTAAAATGAAGTCATTTGCTTTAAAAACGCCCGTTTGTCAAAGTATAGGCACTAAAGTGTCAGTTTGATGTGACTGATTCGACATTCACCATTTGTTTACGGGAAGAAACCGGCTAAACGGAAAGTCTGGTTTGCTGTGAACGGCAAGCGCATGTTTGGCGGCACATGACGTCATATCAGTGGTGACACGTTTAAAAAAATAGGCCATATTACTGAGACCTGAACAAAACCAAGCGGCCGCTGCAGTGTGCAGCAGTTCTTCTTCCGTTTTCGCTCTGCTCGTGTACGCTGCGCATCGGTCGTCGTCATGCACTCGAAACGGGCACTTTGCATTTGTGCAGCTCAGTAGTTCTTTCTTTTTTCTCCGACAAATAAAGCACATTTTCGCCGGGTCGAATTTAACGTTGGAGCCTGGATATTGGTGAGAAAAGCTACAGTCTACTACTACTAAAAAGTCTACAGCTACTAAAAAGTCTACAGTTATTCAGTTCCGTGTAGCAATTTCTGTGAAGTTGTTATTTGGATTTACTGATTTGTTCAGACAGTTTTCGTTTCAGCGGGCATAACCACAACTCTCTATTTTTGAAGTTGTTATCGATCCACTTCACCTGGTGGTGGCATTCCATCCTGCAGGCCAAGACTTCGGCTGAACCGAACACTCAAGGATTTCTTCTTCTGGTTCATCAGTTCGGCCACCGCGGGACTACTCGAGTTTCGCTGCTGCTGTCGCATTCTCGAATCATAACTGATAATCTGATATTATTATAGATTGTTGTGTTTTGTGGATCTGAATGTTTCTGCAGTCTTCAAATCGAAAAGTTGGAAATCGTAAAATGTCAAACAACAGTCCGCAACGTGGGGTTATTCGCAGTGGCGATAACTTCTGTACCGTTTCTGTTTGAGATGAAAATCGGATACTTTTAATCAGCTCACTGCTAATGCCAAAGATACATACTATAGTGGCTGGTAAAAAGTTAATAAACAATCATTCATTATTCAGTAACCATTTACTAATCGGTAAATTATTCAAGTGAATAATGAATAATTTAAAAAATACGTGAATAATACCCTATTAGTTGAATAATAGATAATTCATTCGTTATTCCTCACTCGAGTTTGACGAATGAATTATTCAGGCCTTCTATAACACATAGATCAATGAAAGATCAATGATTATTTTGAGAGCACAAATAACTATGTTACAATGGCAAGCGGTATCAAATAAAGAAGAAAACCTAAGATTTAAAAAAAATATTTCATTCAATTCAAACCGGAAACAGCGACACCGTGTGTCAGAAAAAAAGCAAAATGTGGCACAAAAATCGAATGCAATTAGCGGATGTATTGTTCCAAAAGGGCAAGAGAGCACAGACAGAGAGACTTTATGGAAAGCCGGTGGTGTCTGCAAAAAAGGTTTCATGACAAGTTTACTAATTAAGCCGTTACCACGCTGTCACTGCACTTGACGTCAAAAGTGAAGCTCAGCTATGAGGAAAGCTACACATGCAAACGTGCTACAGCGCAACAAACAGACCAGAACCGCGTTATAACACAGAGTGTGGTTGAAAACATTGCCCCAGTTTCTGCTGTTGCATTTTATTTTTTTGAGAAACTGTCGCGTTTCAAAACTTGTTTAATTTTTGATTCTAGAATGCAGCCAACTGCAACTTACGTCTGGGATTCCAACTTATTTGTCCACTTGAGGAAAGCTTGGCTTCTACTTTTGCCGTGGGCAGTGGTGTAAATTTAATTAATTGCTTTCAAATGTAGCACGTTGGTATGTAGGCTGATGCAACAAGACTATTTTTTTCACTCAAAACAGCAAGCGCACAATGAAACTGCAGCTTCTAAAGTTACCTGCCACTTCGTCACCCCCTGTACACCTGCATGTCTGACACGATACTTTGGGACATAAGCAGCGACAAAAATCATTATACAAAAGCACAGAGAGCTTGTATTGCAACGATATTATGGCAGCAATATATGTGAATGTAATACCATAATTTATACATGCATCGTGCCGTCATGCTAAATATAAAGCGTCATGGTTTAGCACTATATATGGAACTGCGAGCGGATATACCGGCAAAAACGCCCCATGGAAAAAAATGTATTGTGTGTTTTCGGTAATGTGATCAGCCACATACGCGGCACATTTGCGAACTGCACGGTGAAAAATGGATCACCAAAAAACTACTGCTGCTTTTTCTGGCGCCAATTTTTTTCGGTAACGGTTGATCATGAGCGTCCAGTTTTGCTGACGACCAAACTGCTGGATGATTTTGGAAATGTGAAATTTGCCTTTCTTTTTCCGGTTTGGAGCGCGTTGATTGCACTATGTGATTGTGCCAGAAAAGATAGTCTAAAAAACAAAAATAATAAAAAAAATTGAACTAGAAATCGGTGATGAAAAGATTCATTGAAACAAGAAAAAAGTTCGAAGCAACTACAGACGCCGTTACATATGAGGTTGTAATTTATTCATCAGCGCTGAAAACTGAATCCTAACTCGAACGTTGATTGGCCGCACCGCATCCGACGACCAATCAGCGTAATAAAGAATAACCGGTTCCGCCTTATCACAAGATCGTTTAATGAAGCCGAACTGAGTTTCACCGCAAGCTGCCAATATCTACCTAAAAAACAGCATTACCCGACCGGCACGTCACCGCTGAAGTGTTTCTGTTCATTCAACAAGTTTCCGGTTTCTATTTCTCGTCATATCTCTCTCATTCTCTCTTCGAAATATACAGATAAATATTCACATAATAAATGCAGTTTTATCTGGTTTCGCGCCATGTGCGTTTTCTGGATTTTTTATTCGTAAATCTCGTTTTTTTGCTGTTTACCGCTAAGAACGGGATTCTTGGAAAAAAAAAACAACAAACATACATACCGTATTACCTCTACTAAACCCCCCCAAAAAAATAACCCCCCCAAAAATAAACCCCCCCCCCTCGACAAGTTTCCAAATAATCCCCCCCCCCAAAAATAAACCCCCATGGGGGTTTATTAGAAACCTGTTTGAAACACATACCTAGCGAATTCAGTGGCTGAATGCAGTGACATTGGTGAAATTGTGCTACCAAAGGCCCCAAAGGGATGAGTTAGTGGTAATTTCATTACAAAAGGCTGTTACAAAAGGAAATCTCTGTGAAACGTAGAAGTTTCTGCGACTTCCTTCCTGCCATGGAAGGTATTTTTGCCATTTTGCCCACCCCTAAAAATGGTTTCCAAATAAACCCCTCCCCAAAAATAAACCCCCCCCCCAAAATAAACCCCCACCCCCAGAAGTCGCTGAAGAAATAAACCCCCATGGGGGTTTATTAGAGGTAATACGGTAGTTTGTAAAACGTGAAGGAGCATTCATGAAGCAGTGTGTTTAATTTTTGTGCGAAGAAGCTTGTGTCGACGTGACATGCAGTAGCATTGCACGCCAAAAAAACGGTTGACACAAATGCTAATCGAAACTGAAAAAAACTTTCAACAACATTTGAGAGCTTTCCTTCCATGTATATCAATCTATCGATTCATCATTCAGTGCACTATTCCGCGTTTGCGTTACTGAACCAAAAATAGTCGTTCACTGATAAAATAATTTTTTGACACAAAAAAAACAAGAAATGCACTTGAGCACGCTTCAATATTTGTCATTGAGCAAAATCAGAAACTCTGCGTCAAATTAAGTTCCGTATGACCTACAGTACACCGAAACGGGTCTCAATACGATATCTTTGCTCATTATTGTGGTTATACAGGAAGAGCATTATTAGCGGGAATAAGTGAAGTAGGCACAACAGATACAAAAAATGGTGGCGAGACCCAAAGTGCGGGTGAAAACATTCAAGCAACTCATGAATTTTTGACATTTGGCTGTATTTTGTGGGCACCCTAAAAATGAAACGGGAACCAACCGTTCAATCACACATCGGGCGCCAGATTTTTTTCAGTTTTTGTCTCTTTCGCGTGTATTCGGTAGTGGACGTTTTTATGGAGTCCTTCAATCGAATATTGGAACACAAGAAAAACTAAATAGAATATGGTCACTATATTTCAACAAAATCATTCCTTGCATTCGTCATTTTGTTTTTCGGCTCGCGTGCGTGTGTCACACATCTGTCTTGTTTCTGTTCACGGTTTTTTGCAAGATTTGGAAAAGGAGGTTGTGGAAGAAACAGATTTTTACAGAGAAACACAGTTATCAAGAAGTGGCCGGGACATTTCTTCATATGCCAAAAAACACTGGGAACTATTTTCCGTCAAGAAAAACTGCTTCCTTTTTGATTTTCCAAAAGACGCAGCATACGTTTATCATTTATTCACAAGTATTCGGAACGGATATCTCGTGATATAACAACAAACTTGGATTACAACAACTTGATGTCGACTTGATAAAGTGACACCAATTACCACGTTCAATGAAACAATATCATTATTGAGAATGATGATGTCTAAAAGAAGCATTAAAAAGGAAACCCTAATCCTAAGAAGTATCGCCGAACAAAACTTTGAAAAAGATCAGATAATTTTGGTGAGATCTGTGGATTATCAAGTACTTTGGGTACGCTAGAGACACCAAAAAAAAGTGTAAACTCTGTAGGTGGATAAGCTCTGTATCTGCTGTGCTTGTAAGTTCGCATGATAAAACTTTAAAAAATATCAAAACAATAGTTTTTTCTTGTTTGGGATAAAATTGTTCTCTTGTTTTTCTTCATCAACGCATTTTGTGCAGCGCCTCGTCAACCGTGGCCAGCTCAGCTAAAAAGCGTTTTAAAAATATTTTGTCAAACAAAAACTGTGAGAGGTTTTTGGAAACTCCCCACGCTAACTTCCTTTTATTTTTTTCGTAAGCCAATTATTTCTGACTTCTCATTCAACCAATGCAATCAGCACGCTTAAAACTCCATTGATCGGTACTTTGCAGTACAAAAAACAATCTTTTATATCGTATACTTTTACTTCAACCATTCCAAAACAACTAGTCCGTTATGCTTTCATTAATTGAACTGAAGCCAATCAGCATGTTGCCAAGAAACAACCAATCAGCAACTGCTGCCCGAAAACAGTAGCTGAGCTTCAGCCTCACATCGAATGTCGCTGATGAGACGCACGATTGACTCGGCGTTGTCGAGCAACTCGACCGACTGCGTGTAGCTGTTGTAGCGGATGCTGAATGGACGGACCACGTTCTCTTTCGTCCAACGACTGCAAAATCAAAAAAACAATGCAAATCAAGAGAAAGTATGTTTTACTGTTGACTTGTCTGTTGAATTCATTTCAAACTTGTCGTTGACTGCAAGCTACAGTATGGCCGAATAAATGAGGCAGTCCATCAAGGCGGGATCAGCCGCAGACTAGGAGTTGTCTTTTTCAAAAAAGCCAACGTAATTCCCAATCATGTGTACAAGGGATAAAGAGTGAACAGAATAGCGCGGATAATCCATTAGTTTAAAAAAAACGCGTCAAATTTGGCACACAATTCAGTTTCTGAACGTCGTTTTTCTTTCATTCAAAATTCGCGCGCTCCTTGCACCCTGAAAAAAGCTGCCATGTTTAACCGGCCATACCGTAGAAACCAGAAACTAAGAGTCACAGAAATGGCGAGATTTTGCAAAAAGAGATAACCGGAGAACAGTTGCTCCCAGAATTTTCATTCTTTCGTTTCCTGATAGCACTGTTTCATTCAAACCACCTCAATTTATTCTTAGCGTCCATGAACGAATGCGCCAGGAAATACGTCGGCTGGTAACGCGTGATCGGGTACTCGGTGTCACACGTCACTTCCGGATCGAACGGTTTCACCTGAAATGAAAAACACATTTTGTTTTTCACAAAAAAACCGACGCTACCCTTTTTTCCAAAAAGACTCAGTCAAAAATCGTTATCCATTAACAACTTTCTCCCTTTATTGCTGAAATTACAAATCAAAAATTGAAAACGCAGCAATTCAGCGGTCCCACGATTTAAAAAAATACGACGAAAAAAGAACACCAACGGTTGGCTCATCCGTAAGACAGTACTGCAGTTCTCCGAACGACGACAACAGGCCGGCGCCATACGCCCTGCGCTCGCCACGCTGCTCGCAAACGCCAAACTCGACCGTGAACCAATAGAGCTGCAAATTGGCGAGCATTGAAATTTGCGAATTGTTACATGACTAAGTTTAGAACAAGTGATTCAAATCGAATGCAACATGGTAAAATGATGAAGCAGGCATTTGTGGCGCTGGTACAAACGTGGGATTAAGCGGCATTCATGAAACTTTATTTAGTGACGCGTAGCTGTGTTAAAACATAGTTACGCGGTCACTAAATACTGCTTCATGAATGCACTTTTACGAACAAAGCCAATTCAAATATCTCCACATACAATTGGCCACATCTCAATGAGCTTGAGACAACCAATCAGTGTGTCGTACTTAGTCTCCTCACCAATCATCATTGACAAACAAACCGTTGCCAGCTTCTTGACCACTTCATCGCTCGCTCCCAACGAGGCAAGCCCGAGCTCCTGCGAGAAGTTCGCAAATTCTGGATCGGCAAACAGCGGCACGTGACCGAGCAACTCGTGGCAAACGTCTCTGAAAAAATCCAAAAGAAAATCAGAAACATGCTGAAATGCTAAACGAACTTGACGAACTCCCATTAATTCCAAGTTTCGCAGGCTCACATCTGACACAAACATACTGGCACACACGCACGGCGCGGTTGCGAATGTGTGCCAGTGTGTTTGTGTGACGTGTGCAGCAGTGTGAGCTGACGAAGAACCACACGTGCTTAGAAATAGTTTAATTTTTATATCTGGTGTCACAGAGTTAAATTGTGATTGCAGATAAAAGGACACTTTTTGAATTTTGCTTTTTTTATTTTTTGCATTTCACAAAGCACAAACAAGTTTTTATCCATTAAAAATCCAAACATTCATCCAACACACACAAAATTCGAAAAAAGAAATACAATGCAATATTGAACGGCCCGCGCTTGAGCCTGATCAGGGTTACGCGCTAACCAATCAGCTGATGCCCTAAATTTTCCAACAATCCGGCTGTAGAAAAAGCAATGGCACAATTGCACTAACGGCTCCGGCGTGTACATCGGCTGACTGCCGTGTCGGATGTACTGCGTCGAGTGGAACACGCGGAACGCAAGGCCGGCCAGGAAGTCACGTGACGACAGCAGACCGGCCACTGGACGCAGCGTGAATCCGGTGCAGTCTGCATAGACAGTACTAGGCTGCTGGTTGCAAGCTGTCAAAAACGCAGCTGGCGTTTCGAAAGCAATGCCAGACTTGCCATCGTCTGACCACGACACGCGGTAAAGTTCATTCCGCTCAAATTTCGACAGCAAAAAAGATCAGTTTTATAGACGGCTACGAAAGTTTTATGCTGCATTCATGAAGCAGTATGTATTTAATGACCGCGCGCAGCTATGCGTCACGTAATACGGCTTCATGGATGCCGCTTTAGTGTTTTACACTTTTTTAGCATCCGTACCTTTCAAAAAGTCGGACACGTCCTGCAACTGCGGTATAGTGTTCTCGTTGTAGTGGCAGTTCTGCTCCAACAACGGGAACACGTAGTTGAACTCCGAGCAAGCGTGCGTCTTGTACAGCTCGCGCAGTTTGCGGTAGATCGTACGCCACGTCGCCACCTCCTCGGGCGTGTACTGGACGCGCGGGATTTGCTGGCCGCTGCAACGGATTTCAGTGTGATCATTGCGACTAAGTTCTGAACAACTCGGAAAACAGACAACACGGGGTGGGGTTGACGACACCTTACTCCCATTCACACCCCTTAAACATTGGTTCGGTACCCAAAATGAACGGCGGAGCGCACGGAGGTACTTCAACCGTATCAGTTAGCACAGGAATGAACGAACTTACTGCCGATAACTGATGGCAATATCAGCAAACTCTTTACGACGAGCGCGGTACACTGGATCAGTAAAACCCTAAAGAAATAAACGTTTTTAGTTTCGCAGTTCAAATTTCAATTTTTTTAAAAAACCTGTCAACAGAAAAACAACACGAAACAAAAACTGTGCAGATGGCAGGTCTTACTGGATGATCAGAATCAAGTTCAGCGCCGTAGCTGAGCACACGGTTTGCAAACTGGTCGAGATCCTTTATCTTCTTCGGAAACCACGGAACCGAATCTTCAAAACGAACCAACAATCAAGCAACCAAAAAGTCAGCAAATAAGAATTTTAGTTTTTGTTATTTGATTTTTCATGTTTTTTTAATTGCGTTAGAAACATTTTTCGGTGCTTTTCTTTTCAATAAAAAATTGTTCATATTGAAATTATCTAAAAATGCGGGAGACGCATATAAAAGGAGGAATATGGCCTTGTGTAAGCAGTGAAAGACTTGGCTCGACAACCTTTTCAAGTCTCTGATGTGGTACACCCGGATACAAGTACATAAGAGTCATATTTTTGCGCCGCGTTTGTTGTTTACAAGCTTGTTGAAAAGCGT